>JANKOE010000204.1:4523291-4543682 GCA_026284465.1 Erythroxylum citrifolium
AATTTAGATACTGACATAATTGCACATGATAGGAATCTCAGTAGTATGATCACATCATAATTTCCTTCATACTATGTCATATATCATGGACTTCATTAATTTGCTTATAGATCAATATCAATTCATAAATAATGAACATCAAATTAATGAAATATGCCTTTCTTTATTTATACATAAAATCTATACATAACTTTGTACAAAACGCGCTAAAGGCGATTGCCTTTAGGGCACTACTCTAACAGGGAGTGGTATTTAAGCACTAGTAGCTAGGTCATCGATGTAGCTATTGGTGGATTTGGGAAGAACTCGCAATTTCATTCAAGAAGGAGTGATACGTAAGATTGGTATTACAACAAGGGAGTGGTCAGGACTGCAGGTGGCAGCGGCCAATGGAGAAAAAGTGCCCGATTTGGGTATCTACAAGTTGGTAACTTTACATATTGATTTTGATTCTTTTACCACTGACTTTTATTCTATTCCCTTGCATAGTTTTGAAATTATTTTAGGGGTTAAATGGATGCGTACGTTAGGCCTTATGCTATGGGACTTTAGGTGTCTAATGATTAGTTTTGAGCTGGATGGGAAAAAGGTGCAGTGGAAGGGGCAAGTTCCTAGTGTTGAATTGAGAGTATTAATAATGAAGGAATAACATTTGACCTCTGTCGCTATAGAAAAATTATTGGCAGAATTTGTAAATTTTGTTTACGAAACCTTCAAGGTTACTACCAAGTTGAAGTTGTGATCACAGAATTCCTTAAATGTCGGGATCTACACCGATGATGGTGCAATCTTACTGTTATCCTCACCTTCAAAAGGATGAGATAAAGAAGCAATGTGAGGTTATTCTATAACAAGGAATAATAAGGCTAAGTCGATCTCCCTTTTCTTCACTGGTACTACTGGTGAGGAAATATGATAGGAAATGGAGGTTTTTTATGGACTATATGGAGCTTAACAATCACACAGTAAAAGGTAAGTTTTTAATCATAATATTGGATGAGTTATTGGATGAGTACGATAGAGCACGATAATTCCCAAAGTTAGATCTTCTTTTAGGTTACCATTAAGTTAGAATGGAACGTCAAGATATAGAGAAGATAGCTTTCAGGACGCACCATGGGCATTTCGAATTCCTAGTAGTACCCTTTGGGTTTACCAAAGCTCTATCTACTTTTCAAAGTTTAACGATTAAGGTGTTTAGGCTTTATTTGCGTAAGTTTGTCCTAATCTTCTTTGATAACATTTTTATATATAGTTAGACTTGGATTGGGCATATTCAGCATATGAATTTAGTTTTTGAATTGTTATGAGCTCACCATCTTTTTCTTATGAAATCAAAGTACACTCTTAGGGACAATCAAGTGACGTGTTTGCTCATATTATCCATGGTGAAAGAGTGGAAGCGAATATAAACAAGATTAGGGCGATAATAGAGTGGCTAGTACCATAATAGACCAAGGCTCTCAGGGGCTTATTGGGGTTAGCAGGGTACTATAGGAAATATATATAAAAAATTATAGGCAAATAGGGGCACCTTTGACTAGCCTATTGAAGAAGAATGCATCGCAATGGGAGAATGAGGCCTATTCAACCTTCTCTAACTTAAAGAAAGCTCTTCCTGAAACCTTTGTCTTGAGGTTGCATAATTTTTAGGAAGAGTTCGTGGTAGAATGTCATGCCTCTATGGTGGTATTGGAGCGGTCCTACAATAACAACGCCATCCAATTTCATTTTTCAACAAAAAATTGGTAGATCGTCATTATAAACTCACAGTGTATGAAAGGGAGCTTATTGGTTTTGCCAAAGTTGTGATCCACTAAGGACCATATTTTTAAGGGAGGTATTTCCTCATCAGGACCGATCACTTCAGCCTAAAATTTTTGTTAAAACAGAGGTTAATCACTTCACCGCAACAACATTGGATTAGTAAACTAATGAGTTTTGATTTTCGGGTGGAGAATAAAGCAGGGCGACTCAATAGAGCTGCTGATGCACTTTCCTGACGTGAAGAGGATGGTGGCTAGCTCTTTGCTCTTTCTAAGCTACGAGTTGACATTTTTTATGCCCTTTAATAAGAAGTGAAAGCCTTGAATGGCTTGAAACAGCAGTGGGACAACATAAAGAAGGCAGAGGTTGAAGCTGCTAGGGAAGTGAGGGATGACTTGATCTTTTTCAAGGGAAAGGTCTATTTGTTGTCCAATTCTCCCTTAGTGCAAACCATACTCTTAGGCATTCATAATATGACCCACGAAGGGCTGCAAAAGACTTTGTAAAGGGTGCACATAAATTTTTTTTGGGAGGGAAAGAAATCAATAGGGGATAACTTTGTGCAGAGTTGTCAATTTTGTCAACGCAACAAGTGGAAAATCTAAACCTTGCAAGGCTTCTACTCTTTTGTGGCCCTAACATGTATAGATTGATATTTCGATGCATTTTATCAAAGTAGACTTTTATCAAGAAAAACACAGTCGTCAGATTAAAAAAACACCAGCAACTACATAAGATCCTATTGAGGTGTTGGATTTCAAGTGTGAGTGGGAATCCCACATTGAAAAGAGATGAAATTAGTGAGGTCATATAAGTGGAAAGAACCCATAAACTTAGTGTCTTAAAGTTTTAAGTTAGAGTGTAATGTCAAAACTCACGAATATGTTCCCTCACTAGGCTCATGACAAAGATCTCCCAAATAAATAGGCTCCGCAACGCCAATAATGGCTTCTTCAGAGAAAGGGAAAACTCAGGTAGGAAAAAAGAGGTGGCTTTTCTTGTGATTAGATCCTACACTAGAGTACATAACAGCCATCTTTTATATTTCGGTGGAGCTGCATAATTGGTGCATATCAATGCTCGCAAATAGGAATAATCGCAGCTAGGTTATGAAAAACACTAAGTTTACTTTTCAAGTTTGTGCTAGTATGTTGAGTACTGCATCTTTTTGTCATACATAATACTGATGCATGATTTTGTTTGCAGGTTATCTAATGCGGTTTATAATTGCACCAAATCTTCTTGTTCTTCCTGCCATTTATGTTCTATGAGTTACCTTCAGTGTCTCACTTGACCATGATCAACATCTTTCCATTATTTCAGGAGTTCAATGCCAAGCACGCCAATTTGTTTGTAAACTGGTTGGTTATGACAAAATAGGACTTCCGATTGGATTACAAATAATTGGTCGTCCATGGGCTGAAGTAATAATTCTACGTTTAGCCATAGCAATAGAGGTATGTGTTATGAATTGAAATGAAGTTGCTTGTTGCTTGGTTGGTGCATTACTTGTTTAAAACATCATATTTTTGTTCTTCCAGGAGCTATTTGTCGAGTCCAAGAAGCAACCATTATCCTTTTATGATGTCTTGAAGCTAAATTGAAGGATCGAATTTGGCTTGGAGTGGCTCATCGCTTCTTTCATGCGTCTCCCTAGAAGTTTCTGTTTCTGCTATTTTCAAGCTTGAGAAAGATAATATAGTATGATGCTCTACAGATAACTGATGATCGTCATTCTTATGAAATCTATCAAAAAATTTCTATGTTTACATTTTATCCTTAGAGCCTTCAAGTATGCTTTGGATGGTTCATTATCAACTCTGCAGTTGTCTCAGGTTCATTCACTGTAACTCATGTTTCATTTACAAGTTGGTGCTTGAAGTAACCATTAATTATTATAAAAAAAACATATATGTGCAAATAAGATAGGACATATACAACCTTTTTCAATGCTTGAATGAAGATGTTTTTATGGTATCACTTAATTAATCCTCGAAAGATAATGTTGGGATTTTAAAGAAAAGAAGATGAATAAGATGAGATAAGATAAAGATTAAAGAATACGTAACACTCTCATATCATCTTATTATTAAATTTGGTTGGCTTATATAGGCAAAATACAAAAAACTAAAATAGATATTTTAGCCAACAAATCTAACTTATAAGATAAGATTAAAGATAATCTAAGACTTATTCTAAGATAATCTAAAACCTATTCTAAAGTAATTTTAACAACTATAAAATTTTGAATTAATTCTCAATATTTCCTCTTAATTCAAAATTTCAAGGATGGAACACTTCTCTCCTAATCTTTAGAATATTATGTGAAGCACTTTTCTTCACCAATTTCCGTTGATGCCCTTCTCATCAACCTGCAATTATTAGAGCAGGTCTCTCCAAACACATCTTAGTGCACTTCTCACCAAAAAATATAAAAAAGATTTTCTTTTTCAACCACTTCAACCAAATTTGCATGTTCTTCTTTTTTAGATTGCAATTCTTTTGCAGATGACCAAATCTTTTGCAGTTATAGCATTGAGGCCTTCCTTTGTGCCAACAATCTTTCTCTTCATGATCAAACTTCTCACAATGGCCACATTGAGGAATATTTCCTTTCTTCTTTGATGATGAAACCTTTGCTAGATAGGCTCCCTCAATTATCTGATCAATTCCCTCTTTTCTCATAGCTCTTCTTTGCTCCTGAGCCTGCAAAGCATTAATCAATTCTGGTAAAGTTATTTGACTGATATCTCTTGAATCTTCGAGAGATGAAATTTTAGACTCAAATTTTTCAGGCAAACTTATAAGCATTTTCTCTACAATATTACTATGAGGTAAATCTTCTCCTAGCAATTGAATTTTGTTCACCACATTTATCAGTATATGGTCTCCTTTTCTTTCATGCTTAAAGTCCCAAAATCTCTTTTGAGATTTAAGATTTGCATCATTCTTGTCTTTCATTGCCTTGACATAATTCTTTCAGCATATCCCAAGCCTCCTTAGCTGTTTCACAAGTCATTATTCTTTTGAAAATTACTTCCGAGACATCAAAATGAATTATAGACAAAGCTTTTGGAGCTTTTGCTTCTTCTTCTTCATGAGCCCTTATCTGATTGGGTGTTGGATTGTTTCCCAAAGGTGGTAATTCCTTTTCATTTTCTACCCACTGCCACAAGCTAAGGTCTTTTAAATGAGCTTTCATCTTAACAGTCCATACTAGATAATTTTCACCATTGAAACTTGGGGGTGAGATAAATGTTAAATTGCTGGCAGCTATGGGAACTCTGTCTTTGTATTTTCTCACTCAATCTCACAATTCCTCAAGGATCTAAGGCTCTGATACCATACTAGGATTTTAAAAAATAGAAGAAGAATAAGATGGGATAAGATAAAGATTAAAGAATACGTAATACTCCCATACCATCTTATTATTAAATTTGGTTGCTTTATATAGGCAAAATATCATTTCATTAATTTTCATTTGTTGTGTTAAATTTGACTGACATGTATTAATAGTTAGGGTTTCTGAAATATGTAGCAAGTCATTTCAACAAACTTAACGGAAAGACTAACGTCAGATTATAATTGAAAAAAATTAAAATTTTAAATATTGTATTGTCACTTTTTAAAATTTGAGATATAATTATAAATTTGAGCAAAGTTTGATTTTTTTTGTAACTAACCCTTTAAATAGTTATTAACAATTATTATATGAATCTAGATCGTTAGAAAGAATTTGTATAAAAATTGAGTAAATTAATTAAATAAAAGGGATAGATTTATATGATAATTTTCATTATAACTATGAATATACAAATTATTATATGTATTTATATGTTTAAAATTTCTTTATTTTTGATGCATCAACCTCCAAAATATAAATAAATCGTAATTGTGATTCAAACTTAGTTATATTTAGAAATGTGTTGAGACTTCCTATAATATGACACCTTTTATTTAAATTTTCACACAGTAAAATTTATTATTTAATTCTTTATAATATTATTTATATATCATACAACCTTCTAATTATTAAATTTTTTAAAATTTTATGAATAGACCAAAATTTAATAAAATATAACAAAAGGATTAATATGATAATTAAAAAATATTGTAGAGAGATAATTTTTTTAAAATACTAATATTGAAGTAAAAAACTCGAACTATACAAAGCCTAATATAACTAACTTTGATATTAATTTTCATTATTATTTTTAGTTCGAACTCTCTCACAAAACGATATCATTTTAATTTTAATTTTTAAAACGATATTATTTTATTTTATAAGGCTTAAAGTATATTTTGAATCTCAACTTTTACAACAAAATATATAACATATTCTAATATTTCAAAAGGTTTAGATTGGACGCTAATGTTTTTTAAATATTCAAAATAGATCTTAAGTGGATAAAAAATTTAACGGGATTAACTTTTCATTAGTTAAATATTACGTTAATAATAACGTGACATTATTATTTATTAATTAAATAAAAATAAGTCTTATTGTTATATGATAGGTGAGATTTATTGTTTATTTATTAAATAAAAATGAGATATATATTTTTGTCTATTTAAGATTTATTCTGAACGTTAAGGAAAAAAAATGAGATTCGATTTGAATGATTTAAAATATTAATCTTCGATTTGTATTTGATGTTAACTTTCAAAAAATACACTTTCTTTTTGCTAATTTTAAAATTAACTAAGTCGCCTATTCTATTTCTAGTGGTTTTAAACTAAGAACACAATGCTTTATGCTTTTAAGTTGATAACGTAATCTACAGTGTATATGCATGTCAGAAACACTATAATAGTCCAAATAATTGAAGGCCGCACGTGGATGTGACCGATTAAACAGAGATTACTGGCAGACACTACAACCTTGGTGGTTGTAAGAAAAAGGAGGAAAGCAAGAAAGATGCTTTCTTTTAACACGAACCATGTCTAATCTTATACAGTCCATCATCTCCATACATGAAAATAAAAGAAGACAGAAGAAGGATGTTCAATTTCTAAGTCGTTTTAAACTCCCAATCCAGATTCATCAACCTCTGTCTCGTCACTTGTCTGATGAGCTTCTTTATCTTCTTCTTGTGGTGAAATTGGGTAGACTGAGTCATGAGAGTGAGAACACTGTCTGTGTTTCTGATGAGTGGATGTCACTGGGTTAAAAGATCCAAACTTTGGTGTTGTTTCTTGAGAATTTCCACTGGGGTTGGTGTCAAATGTGAAGGAGAAGCTTCCATTTGGTGGGATTGATTCTTGGGTTGTGTTGAGAGCTGTGGGACAATTCTTTCTCCTTTTGGATCCTCTGCTGCTTTCTGGGTCTTGGGTCTTGGAGTTCTGTGAAGAAGAAGAAGAAGAAGAGGAAGAAGTGGTCTCTAATGGAGGTGGCTCTTGGTTGGAATCTGAAGCTTTGGAAGGCATCTCTTCTGGGATGGTTTTCTCTGCCATAAAGGTTCCTCTGTGTGTGGGAGCAAAAGGACCTTGTCTTCAAGGACGCTGTTGAATTGACAAAAGGAGGCCTTTCCAGTGATGCTTTGATTGTTTTTTGTTTTTAATTGAGATCATGTCCTAACTTGAAGGCCATGGACCCAAACTTTAGATAAAGTTAGATACTCCTCTAACTCCAAAGATTATATTTAACAGGTTAAATTAAAATTTGATATTTAATTCTAAATTATTTATTTATTAAGTAACTCATATTTTAATACTCTATAAGTTATTTTTTTTGAGGGGAATACTCTATAAGTTATTTAAAGAGTAAGAATTATTTGTTTCACTAAACATATATTATTTAATATTGTAAAAAATTAATAAAGTTCAAAATTATATAACAATAACAAGAAAAGATTAAAAATTTAAATTGTGATTAAGAAAATTTACAAATGTTATTTAAATTCTATCTACTAATTAATTATAAATTACCAACTCATCAAATAATTTATTCAAATCAGTAATTTACGAATTATAGAAAATATAATCGAAATATAATAATTGCAAGTTTTATTAATAAAAAAATTACATAAATTACCAACTTATCAAATAATTTATTCAAATCAGTAATTTACAAATTATAAAAATAAAATCGAAATATAATAATTGCAAGTTCTGTTAATAAAAAAACAAACAATTTTTTATAATTAGAGATATATAAAAAATTATATTTTATTAAAAAGTTAAATATTTTTTTATATAAATTATCATTAATTATATACATAATAACTTATAATAATTCTAAATTTCTTATTACTTTAAATAGTATCTCAAACCCTAGTTCACTACCTATATAAGCCGTCCCGCTATGTACATGTTCAGAAGAAAAGGCGGCTGGTTCTGATTCTGCCTTTGGTCACTCTGTTTTGCCGTCCTCGTTTGTGATCTCACAAGACACCCAAGATCAACACCATCTGTTGTTTCGATACGACATATCTGGCTCTTTCTGGAACTGGGTTGTTTCTGTCTTTGCTTCTGACGAGCTGTTGTCTGCGTTTTCAGACTGTAGTCGACTTCTTCTTCTGATTCTTCATTTGATACTCTGTTCCTTACTGGTAAGGTTCTTTTTTTTTTTTCCCCCTGAAAGCATCATTTGGTTGCACGAAACTGTTAAAGCCCCATTCCTTTTTGTGTGTTTCATTAGTATTCCTTCAGTTCCTATACCAGTAGTCACCGTTCAAGAACGAATTCCAAGCGTTATGAGGTGAAATTCCAAGATTTAGAAGACCTTTTGCGTTATTTTCCATTTTAACGTGGTTTTTTGACGAATTATTGATGTGCCGTGCTGGAAATATTTTAGGAGGTGAAATTCCAAGCTTTAGAGGACCCTTTTTCTTGTTTTCTAGTTTAACGTGAATGTTTGGCACGAATTCTTGGTGTGCTGTGTGTTTACTGTTGGAGGAGGTGAAATTCCAAGTTTTAGAGGATCCTTCGCTTTGTTTTCCATTTTATCTTGAATTTTTTTCTTGAATTTCCGATATACTGTGAGATTAATGTTGTAGGCTTGCTAGGTACTTAATCTGCCATCAACTTCTTTCTTCTGTTTACATGAAGATAATAAATTCATCGCTTTAGAGAGTTTAATGTCTCTGATGTTCTGAGTCAATTTCTTGTGTTTGTTGAATTAAATTGCAGAAGCTTGAAACTGAAGTGTCATTCATTGATTAGACGGATAGAGATGGAGGAAGAGCATAAAGGAAGAGAAAGAAGTATATTTAGAGATATAAGACGCTATTACTGCAAATATTGTGGTATTTGCAGATCCAAAAAGACTCTTATTACCTCTCATATACATTCTATACACAAGGAAGAAGAAAGGAGGTGTGAGAAAAGAGTTGATGAGGAAATTAAATCCAATGATAATACCTGCCAACAGTGTGGTGCTTTCTTCAATAAGCCTGCTTATTTGAAACAGCACATGCAAAGTCATTCACTTGAGGTACTTCTATTCTTGCTTGTGTACTAGAAGATGTTGATAGCTGTTCTCAGTACTTGAAACTAGAGGAATGAAGGAGTATCATTTGGTTTTATTCATGCTTCATTCATTATTAGGTTAATATTAGCATTTTTGGATGTTATTGAATTAGTAACTTTGCAGGAATTCATTCTTTTGTTAATGACAAAAAAATTGGATGTGAAGCATTGGATCCCAATATCAGAACTCCAAAATGCGCGAGGCTAAAAGCATGGACTTGAGTGGACCAGTATCAGGATGGGTGACCACCTGAGAAGCTCCATCAAGCGAGCCTCAATCACGTGTGGGTTTAATTTGAGGTTTGAAGGTTTATTTGAATTGGTATTGAGTTTTGTTTTAGCTATCTATGGAATTTTATTAATAATACTTCTGTATGCTTGTGATTTTGCAGCGACCTTTTACTTGTCCTATTGATGACTGTTGTGCCAGCTATAGAAGGAAAGACCACTTAACTCGCCATCTTATACAGCATGAAGGGAAAGTCTTCAGGTGTCCAATTGAGAGTTGCAATCGTGAATTTTCATTCTCTGATAATGTGAAGAGACATGTGAGAGAACTCCATTGTGCAGACTCCCCCTCTGTTAGTCAGAAGGAGTATACTTGCCCAGAAGCAGGTTGTGGCAAGGTGTTCAGATATCCTTCTAAGCTGAAAAAACATGAAGATTCACATGGCAAGTCATTTGTCCATACAATTCTATTATACTCTTTCCTGTTTTAGTGTTAGTCTTTTTTGCAGGGACATTCATACAGATGGTTGCACAGTCATGTGCTGGAATAGTTATTCTTTTAGAAATAGTAGAATTTGTATTCCTTCTCTGTTCTGGTTTTTGGTGGATGCTTTTCAAGCATATGGAATTCTTGCAACTTCCCTGCTTATGTAATTCTGCTAATAATTGTTTCATTGCAGTTAAACTGGATTCGGTAGAGGCAATCTGTTTGGAACCAGGGTGTATGAAGCATTTTTCCAATGATAAATGTTTAAAGGCCCATGTCAAGGCCTGCCATCAGTATATTACTTGTGAGGTTTGCGGGACTAAACAGCTAAAAAAGAACATCAAGAGACATCTCCGATCCCATGAAGCAGGAGGCACCTTGGCCGAGAGTATTAAATGCCATTACAAGGATTGCCAACATAGATTTTCAACTGTAAGACACTTTCATTATATGATTTTCATTCCTTGTGCTCTCAATTGTGAATGAAATAATCTCTGATTGATTCTTTTGCCCAGAAAACAAATCTTAATCACCATGTAAAGGCAGTGCACCTTCAAGCCCGCCGTTTTGCATGTGGGTTTAAAGGTTGTGACGTGAATTTCGCATACAAGCATGTTAGGGACAACCATGAAAAATCTGGGTGCCATGTCTATACTCCAGTAAGTTTCCTACTTTATTTGTACACATCATCAAGCTGGGACTTTAATGTGTCCTGCAGAAGAACTGATATTGATCTTGGTACAGGGTAACTTTGAATCTTCTGATGAGCAATTTAGGTCCAGACCAAGAGGTGGGAGGAAGAGGAAATTCCCAACTATTGAAATGTTGATCAGAAAGAGGGTTACTCCCCCAACTGAATTGGACCACTCTTGGTTTCACCCAATGGAGACTCGAGCAGAGTCTTGACCGTCTGTGCTGCTCTTCAACCAGATCACTTTGTAGATAAGTATAGATTCTAACTACTATTTTAGGACTATATGTATAGATGATTTTAGGGTTTGGCTTTGGAGTGAACTATCTGCTAAGATTGATTGCTACTACTGTATGACGATATAGATAAATCGTATGAAAATAATGATAACTTTTTTTGACGTATGATTTTGAAGGTTCGAGTTGAATTTCAAAGCTTTCATATACAAACCTTACGCAAATCTATACAACTTCTATGGAATAGCAAAGCATACATGGAATTATTATCCAGTGCCCTGTTTCAAAGATTCAATTTACAGTAATTACAACAGAGCATCAGAAGGATTTTCTGTCTATATTCCAAACCTACCAATCAATCAATCAATCTAAATTCTACAACTCACCAACTAAAGAGATGATGATTCTTCATATATTTCTATACAAAAAAAAGTGGATCGTAGTTGTCACTTTAAACTCACTTTAAACTGAAGGTTCCAACACCAGCTTTCTGAGCATATTCATTAATGACTTCTGCAATATAAAATCGCCAACCCCTTGCCATCTCTTCAAGAGAAATTGGTTCTGAGAGTTCCCGAATGTCTCTGTTAAGCCTCACTTCTACCTTATCTGATACCTCTTCAGCCTCCCTGCTCAGGTGATAGTTACGTTACGTATACTCAGTATGAAGTTCAGACCGAATGGTCCAATGCATTATGAGTTTCCAATTTGCTCACCTCTTATAGATCTTCAAATCATTTAAGATTACCGGAGATGATTCCGGATAATCGTCCAGAATTAGTAACAATAGCGGAGGAAAAGGGAGCTGTAGACAATGATAAGCATATCAGCATTCATTGCAAATCAAATTTCAAGATGGCCATCTTCCATGTCTTACCATTGTATCAACAAGTAGCTTGAGAGGTCCATTAAGACCGACAGGAATAAAGGAACATTTGACAGTAATTCCTTTTATACCTCCAGCAGCGTCTTCATCTGAATCCAACTCGACCAAAACGTGAACTAACCTCTCATTAATTTCCTTAATCTCATCTAACAGAAGCTGCAAAAGGAAAACACAACCCAAATGGGTAGCTAAATCAGATGTTAAAAGGATTGTTAAGCCTCAAAATCTACTAAAATTCATATGAAATTATGAGATGGCAAGGAAAGGGAAAAGCATACTGTTTTAGTTGACTTTTGGCTGCAATCAGTAGCAGTAGTAGAACTCCCTGAGAATTTAAGTACGAAAATCAAACTCAAATGTTCATAAATGCAAATCAAAGTACAAACTCGTCATCATATGAGCAAAAAAACATTAAAAAGAAATGCATTTCATATATAGTTCGGATTCTGCATTTCATTTAAACTCATCCTTACCTGATGTATCTGAACTAGTCAACTTGTTCTTATCAAAAGAAACAATCACAAAGTCTTCATCCATCGTCCTGAGCAAAGAAAATTACAATAAGAATTTGTTACTTAACTATTAGCAAATCAAACCCATATTTCTTGAAACCATTGCATGATTCCAATATTCAGGGCCTTTTCTCACCTAGTCTCAAGTTAAATTAAAAGAAACCAAAACACCCACAAACCAGAACAAGAAAAGGTTAAAGAAATTAATCGAAGAAACACATAAAAAGTTAAGATATAAACCGAAAAATTTGGAACTTTCTCTAATTTTTCTTTTCCCTACTGCGATCCCTTTCGGTACTTAGTTCAAGACTCCTTGCACGAGATAAAAGGGAGGGATGTGGAAAAAGAATGGTTCTTTGATCCAACAAATCTCTGTAAAACCTCTGCTCTGTTCATGAAGTCCAAATACGCACAAACCGGAACAACTACAAGTTAAAGAAATTAACGAAAGAAGTTAAAAAGATTGTTTATACTTACTAGTTCAAGGCTTCAAGCTGGAGATAAAAGCGAGGGATGTGGAAAAGACTGGTTTTTGATCGACCAAACTCTGTTAAAAGCCTGTTTCTGTTCAAGGAATCCGAAGATAGAAGAAGGAATCAAAGAAGAAACAGAGAGCAAGAACGTAATCAGTAGAACAAGAAAAACTGGAGAAAGCAACAAAACCAAGTAGAAGAAGAAATGTGCGAAACCGTTGAGGGGTTTGAGCGGGAACGGTCTGCTTCACTGAAGAAGACGAAGTTAGCTATATATTGCATGCAAAATTTAGACTCAATAATATTTTATTATAAATCTATTTCCACCACCGCTTTTAGAGAATTTTCTATTATTTTTTAATTTTACAAAATAAAAACTAGTTTTATAAATTAAAAATTATTTAATTTAAAATTAGAATATATTAGTTTTTAATTTAAAACTTAATTTTATTAAATTTTACGTGAAA
The DNA here is from genome assembly GCA_026284465.1 of Erythroxylum citrifolium. Classification (NCBI taxonomy): domain Eukaryota; kingdom Viridiplantae; phylum Streptophyta; class Magnoliopsida; order Malpighiales; family Erythroxylaceae; genus Erythroxylum; species Erythroxylum citrifolium. Next base: position 4,536,509 of record JANKOE010000204.1, read on the forward strand.
TTATTTATTTGAGGCAATTTCATGTCATTTTTTAAATTACATTTTACCCTTTTGTTATGTAATGATTTTAGGTTTTATTTTATTATGTTAATAATTTTCTTGTAAATTTATTGGATCCTTTTTTTTTCTTTGAACTAAATACAAGCGGTTGTTTATTATATAAGTGAAGTCCATAAAATTTTTCATTTTAAAACTTTTTTACTATGTTTTAAAAATGTTCATTGGCTTATTTTAAAAGGAATTTCTTCTCAAAAAATGCTTTAATTATCAAAAGTTTTTATAATTTTAAAGGAAAAATTTAAATGAATGTGGTGAAATTGCACTTCATATGGGAGAAACTATTATTATTGCATGAAAAAATCTTTTGTTAAAAATTTAAATTTATTTAACAAAATATTTAAAAATACAATGACGAAATTTTTCTTTAGATGAATTAAGAGTTGAGGGTGTGCAATATGGAAATGTCACGAAGGCTTTACATGATTTTCAACTTTATAGTGATATTTTTTATGAAGATGACAAATGCAAGGAAGTTGGATTCCGTTATGTCGCTTTAATTATGTTTTCATGTTATTGCATATCGAATTCTTATTAATTTGACTCTTCTATGTTAAAAACTATTCTATAATTTGAACATTTTAATTTTATGTTAAGTCTATGTCTTATATGAATATTTAAAGATTATGTTTGGTTAAACTTTTGACTGCATGTTTTATTAATTATTTAATATTGGTATCGTAGATACACGAATTCATTATCAAATTTTGAATCATATTTTGATGATAAATTGACGAAGGTAACATTATTTCTCTAACCGAGGGAACAGCACAAAAATTTCTACCAGGTCATGATTGAACATTAGACTTTTGAATGTGAATCTTACGAAGATTTATAAAAACTAAAAAAAGGAGCAAGATAATCTTTTTGAGCTTACGTGATGAGTTGAAAAATTTAGGAAAATTAAAAGGAATCATTCATTTGACTGTGAAGGAAAAAGTAGAAATTTTATCGATGACTACAAGGCACAGTGAAACAACTAAATTAAAATCAATGTAAAACACTTTCAATTTTTGACTCAGACAATTTATATTCTTATGATTAATAATTATTTTAACAGTATATATTTTTTGGATTGTATAAGGGCAATAAATAGTACACGTATTGATGCATATGTTCCAATCGATAAATAAATACCATACAAGGGTAAAGGAACTAATCCAATCCAAAATATTATGTATTATTACTCATTTGACATTTATTTTACAAATGTAATGATTGAATAAGAAAGTATTACAAATGACTATTGAGTTCGTTTGGAAACAGTAACAAATCTAACAAATTAATTTCTTATGCCTTCATAAAATATTATATTATTTTAAATAAACATAGTAACTATGTTTAATTTTTATTAACTTTTTGTTAATATTATATTATTTACATGTTAGATAAGTTCTATTAAATTAATCCAAGCTAAATCATATCAAAGTAAGAGATATTATTTGCGAGATTATAGAATAAGCGGAACATCTCAAGGTCCACATAAATTGTGTTAACTATGCGCATTCTTTTTTGAGAAATATTATTAAAAGATATTTTAGCATTCTAAGAGCAAGATTCCTCGTACTTTTACACATGTCGAGTTATGATATGAAGAAGTAAAAATACATTGTTATTGCACGTTCTATTATGTACAATTATATTAGAATGTACGGACAAAGTGATAAATAATTTGAAAATTGTGCTGAAATAAAAAACAAATTAGATAATATTCGTACACACAAGGTGCAATTGCTAGACTATTCCCGACCATTGAAATGTTGATCAGAGAAAGGGTTACTCCCCCAACTGAATTGGATTATTGCCACTCTTGTTCCATGTTCCAACTGACCCTGGTAGTTTGCCACTGAGGCAACCCGTGCGGGCTGGATTATTGCCACTCTTGGTTTCACCCAATGGAGACTCGAGCAGAGTCTTGAACGTCTGTGCTGCTCTTCAACCAGATCACTTTGTAGATAAGTATAGATTCTAACTACTATTTTAGGACCATATATATAGATGATATTAGGGTTTGGCCTTTGAGTGAATTATCTGCTAAGATTGATTGCCACTATTGTATGACCGTATAGATAAATCCTATGAAAGCAAGGATTATGTTTTTTGAAATGTAGGATTTTTGAAGGTTTGAGTTGAATTTCAAGGCTTTTATAGACAAAACTTATACAAATCTATACAACTTCTATTGAATAGCAAAGCGAACATGGAATTATTATCCATAGTGTCCTGCTTCAAAGATTCAGTTACAGGAATTACAACAGAGCATCTGAAAGATTTTGTCTATATTCCATACCTACCAATCAATCTATATTCAACAACTGAACAACTAAAGAGATACGATCATTCTTCTGCGTATAGTTCTATACAAAAAAATGTGGATCATAGGTTGTTACTTCTGTGAACTGAAGGTTTCATAACCATATTTCTGACCATATTCATTAATGACTTCTGCAATATAAAATTCCCAACTCCCTGCCATCTCTTCAAGAGAAGCTGGTTCTGAGAGTTCCCCAACATGCCTGTTAAACCTCAGTCTTACCTTCTCTGCAAACTCTTCAGCCTCCTCCCTGCTCAGGTGATATTTACGTTACATATCCTAAATATGAAGTTGAGACTGAATGGTCCAATGCATTATGAGTCTCCAATTTGCTTACCTCTCGTCATCATTTAAGATTACTGGAGATGATTCTGGATAATCGGCCAGAATTAGCAACCGTAGTGGAGGAAAAGGCAGCTGTAGACAGTGACAAGCATATCGGCATTCATTGCAAGTCAAATTTCAAAATGGCCATCTTCCATGTCTTACCATTGTATCAACAAGGATCTCGAGAGGCCCACTAAGACCAACAGGAATGAAGGAACATCTGACAATAATTCCTTCCCTCCCTCTAGCAGCATCTTCATCTGAATCCAACTCGACCACAACGTGAACTAACCTCTCATTAATTCCCTTAATCTCATCTAACAGAAGCTGCAAAAGGAAACGCAACCCAAATGGGTAGCTAATTCAGATGTTATGAGATGGCAAGGAAAGGGAAAAGCATACTGTTTTAGTTGACTGTTGGCTGCCATCAGTAGCAGTAGTAGAACTCCCTGAGAAATTAAGTACCAAAATCAAACTCAAATGTTCATAAATGCAAATCAAAGTACAAACTCATCATTATATGAGCAAAAGAACATAAAAAAAGAAATGCATTTTAATTTAAACTCATCCAGAGTCATTTTACCTGGTGTATCTGAACTAGTTAACTTGTTCTCATCAAAAGAAACAACCTCAATGTCTTTATCCATCGTCCTGAGCAAAGAAGATTACAATAATAATTTGTTACTTAACTATTAGCAAATCAAACCAATATTTCTTGAAACGACTGCATGATTCCAATATTCAGGGCCTGTTCTCACCTGATCTTAAGGTAAATTAAAAGAATTCAAAATACCCACAAACCGGAACAAGAAAAGGTTAAAGAAATTAATCGAAGAAACACATAAAAAGTTCTAAAGATATGAACCGAAAAGTTTAGAACTTTCTTTAATTTTTTTTTTCCTAATCCGACCCTTTTCGGTACTTAGTAGTTCAAGACCCCAAGCACGAGATAAAAGGGAGGGTTGTGGAAAAAGACTGGTTCTTTGATCCAACAGAGCTCTGTAAAACCTCTGCTCTCTTCATGAAATCCAAATACCCACAAACCGGAACAACTAAAAGTTAAAGAAATTAATGAACGAAGTGCAAAAGATTGTTTATACTTCCTAGGTCAAGGCTTCAAGCTGGAGATAAAAGCGAGGGATGCGGAAAAGACTGGTTGATCGACCAAACTCTGTTAAAAACCTGTTTCTGTTCAAGGAATACGAAGAAAGGAATCAAATAAGAAGAAACAGAGGGGAAGAACGTAACCAAGAGAGCAAGAAAAATTGGAGAAAGCAACAAACCGAAGTAGAAGAAGAAATGTGGGAAACCGTCGAGGGGTTTGAGCGGGAACGTTTTGGTTCACTGAAGAAGACGAAGTTGGCCATTTATATAGCATGCAAAATTTAGACTCAATAATATTTTATTATAAATCTATTTCCACCTAATGCTTAGAGAATTTTATAATAGTTTTTAATACAAAAAAGAGTTCTTTTGTTATGTTATGATTTCAGGTTTTATTTTATTATTTTTCTTGTAAATTAAAAAATAATTATATTAAATTTTTGAGAAATTATTTATTTGAGGCAATTTCATGCCAATTTTAATTACATTTTTCTTTTGTTATGCTATGATTTCAGGTTTTATTTTATTATATTAATGCTTTTCTTGTAAATTTATTGGACCTCTTATTTTTTCTTTGAACTAAATACAAGTTGTTATTTGTTATATAAGTCAGGTCCCTAAAATTTTCCTTTTAAAACTTTTTTTACTATGTTTTAAAAATTTTCATTTGTCCATTTTAAAAGGAATTTCTTCTAAAAAAATGTTTTAATTATCAAAAGTTTTTATAATTTTAAAGGAAATAATTTAAATTAATTTGGTGAAATTACAATTCATTTAAGAGAAATACATTCTTAAATATAGTTAGGAAGAATAAATTATTATTGTTAAAATTTTAAATTTGTTTATCAATGTTTTAAAATATAATAAGGGAATGTTTAAATTTTAAGGGTGTGCAATATGAAAAAGTTGTGAAAGTTTTACGTGATTCTTCACTTTATAGAGATATTTTTATAAAGATGGTAGATGTAAGGAAGTTGGACTCGATTATGACGCTTTAATTATATTTTCATGTTATTACATATCAAATTTTTATTAATTTGACATTTCTATATTAATAATTATTTCATAGTTTGAACATTTTAAATTATGTTAAGTCCATGTTTTGTATGAATATTTTAAGTTTATGTTTGATTAAACTTTTTGACTGAATGTTTTATTAATTATTTATTGTTGGCATTGTAAATTCATGGATTTATTATCAAGTTTCAAATTAGATTTTGATGGTAAACTGATGAAGGTAATTATTATTTCTCTAACTAAGAAAAAGAATAAATATTTTCATTCATAAAAGCAATCATATAGAATTTACACTCTATCAAGTTGTGATTGAATATTAGAATTTTTGAATGAGAATTCTACAAAGATTCATGAAAACTTAAAAATGAGTAAGATAATTTTCTTGAGTTTATGTGACAAGTTAGAAAAATTTATGAAGCTTAAAGGGAATAAGTCGTTTGATTGTGGTGGAAAAAGTGACAATTTTTTGATGACTACAGGGTATAGTAAGACAACTAATGGCAATGCATAATGCTTTCAATATTCCACCTGTACAATTTCAAAGCACTTTCTCAAAGTTTTAAATGCAATTAATCATCTTACAAAAAGAGCCATTACTCTACCTTCTTTTACCGATGCACCTCTTGAGATTCAACTTAATTCAAAATTCTTTTCATATTTTTAGGTACATTTATATATTTAATTACTATTTTAATTAATAATTATTTTAATAGTATGTTTTATTTTTTAGGATTGTATAGGAGCAATAAATGATACACATATTGATGCACATGTTCCGATCGATGAACAAATATCATATAGGGGTAAAAGAATTGATTCAACCTAAAATATTATGTGTTGTTCATTTAACATGCGTTTTACATATTTAATAGTCAAATAGAAAGGTATTGCAAATGACTATCGAGTTTTTAAAAAAATATTGGCAAATCTCACGAATCAATTTCCTATGTCTCCACAAGATATTATATTATTTTAAATAAACATATTGATTATGGTTATTTTGAATAACTTTTTGTTAATATTATGTTCTTTATATGTTAGGAAAGTTCTATTTAGTTGATTCAGGTTTGTAGCACCCCACTCCCGCAATGACCCGAACCCGACATCGATGATGATATCCGAGTCCGTGTCCCGCAAGGGTGGCGTGCTAAAGCACTCAATCAGTCAGAAATTGGTATACTTTTTTTTTGAAATCACAACACAATATGTGCGGAAAACGATACTCAAATTGGGCCCATATTCAATCCTAAACCTTGTCACTTAACACAAAGCCATCTAACATAATTTTTCAATAACCATTGAGCCCTTGCACAAATACAATACATTTGAGTCAATTCGAAATACAATTTTATACAAAAAGATGCGGAATTATACACTACAATATAAAATAAAAAATGCAATGCAGACGCGAACTGATCCTGACCTCTATCCTTTACTTGAACGATATAAGTATACTCCCGTTGGCCTAACGGGGTATTCTTCTTATCCTGAAAAAAATGGCAAATTTTGGGTGAGTTTTGCGAACTCAATGAGTGACCATCATCGATGGCTCACCCAGTCACATAACACATAAATCACACATCATACAGAATTCCAATATCACATTCAGTGCACTTAAACATTTACATTATGCATATGCCATTTAGATGGGACTCGCATTCGTTCTTATTGTTGTGATTAAGTGCCTCTCACATATACAGAGTACTGGCTCGTAGGTTCAGTCAGAATAGAATACTGGCCCGTAGGGCTCAGTCAGAACAAAGTTCACAGAGCATAGCTCTACATGTAGAGTCAGAGTTCACGGAGCAAGGTTCTACTTGGAAGCGCTTCAAATAGGCGACTCAAGTCACAACTCCTTTATATTTCATGCATTCATGAGATGGAATGCATCACTTACATTGCATGCAGTTGTTAGATCACATTCACTTATCATCGGACCATAGTCCGACATTCAACATATAGTTGAGCAATCACTTATCATCTTGCATGCAATGCACATTCTGAAAACACCTAATTCATCTTATTCACATACAATGAGCACTTCAATAATTCAGGTCAATCATCACAATCATCGGACTTTCTGTCCGAAATCCAAACACAATCAATCACATTCATATACACATTCATCATACAAAGATCAATGTATACAAAATTCAAATAAAGCAATCAATGAAGTGATACCATCTCGGTCTACTCACAGTACGCTCCAGATTAGCATTTGCTTTCAAAGTCTGGGAACGCCTGAATGTGAACACTTGACCTGCAAACCCATTTATGTAAGACACACATTGCACACTCATCAATAATTGCACACGTATAAACATTTATTTATACCTAATTGTATGAATGGACTAT
>JANKOE010000204.1:4556465-4573640 GCA_026284465.1 Erythroxylum citrifolium
TTCGGGTAATTTTTTAAATTTATGAAATAGTCCTTGAATTTTTTTTAAATTACAAAATAGTTCATTATAATATTGTGCGGTATATACTGGCCGGCACGAAATGATATTCATATCTTTGATCAATATCCGATGAGATTCCCACGAAAATGTGTGGTAAAATTACAATTCATCTGTTCTTAAATGTAATTAATTTGAAAGAGCTAGAATTAAATTTTTATATTTTCACCACTAATTCATCTGTATTATTTCATATCAGATGTCGAATATTCCTTAGAACATGAAAGGTCTCCCATTACATATACAATGTTTGTTCAGAAGGTGATGAAGAAGCAGCTAGCTAAGAACTATTACAGTTTCTTCCATACTTTGATGACTTCTTTAATAGAAGATTCCCAAGTCCTTGCCATATCTTGAAGAGAAATGGGTTCTGAGAATTCACCAAGATGTCTGCTAAACCTCCGGTTTATAATCACTGATAAATCACTGCTCAGGAAGTTGTTAGCGACAGATCCTAAATGTTCTTGGTTTTGCTTGAAACTAATGTTAACTAGATCATTATGAGTTTCCAATTTCTCACCTCTGAAAGACATTTGAATCATATCGTCCCGAACCGTCTTTCGAGTCATCTATGATTACTGGAGATGATGCTGGATAATTGGCAGGAACTAGTAATCGTAATGGTCGAACAGTGATCTGTAGCAGTGGCAAGGATACCAAAATTCAGTGAAACAGATAATCAGATTTTCAAGAGGCCATCCTCAACTCTTACCATCTCACTAATCTTGTTAAACAGAATGGAGGAAAATCTGACAGTAGTTCCTTCAATGCCTCCTCCAGATAATGAAACAGCATCTTCAGATGAATCCAACTCCACCAAAATGTCAGAGAACTTCTTGTTAATTCCCGTAATCTCATCCATCAGCGTGCTGCGAATCTGCAAAATGATGAATGGATAGCTAATTTAGAGATGTTGAACAGAAAAACTTCCAGTCAATATCTAAGTGGGAAGATATAGTTTGGAAAATCATGAAGCACAAGAATTAGTTTACAGACAAGTAAAGATAAGTCTCCACTGTTAAGGAGTTCTAAGGTGAAATTTCAATGGCTGACCAACCTCTTTCCCTGATGGACCATGAATTTGTTTTTTGGAGTTTAACATAGAAAAAGTTTTTTAAGTCTTTCAGATTATGTAAACCAGCATGAAAGCTGAAATTAGATTAAAAAGGACACCTAATTTCAGATTTTGATCAGTAACTCTAACATCATAAGCATACGTTCAAAGAGTATGCAGAAGATCTGCTAAAGCCCCTTTGACAGTCACTTCTCCGTATAATCTAGGAACTACTATACAAAAGCATGTGATCTTCAGGTTCTTCAAAGTCCACAAACAGCAAAAGGAGGAGAACCGGATAAAGCAAGCAGAATTATGAAGTAAACTTTACAAATAATGAAACAAGAGCAGGTGTTGCATGTACCTTAAACCTTCGATCCATGTTCTTGGATGTTCGACTAACTGATTCAAGTACGTTATCTGCAGTATTAAGTGCCTCTGGAGATGATAATTTTACCTAGAAAAGGATTGTAATGTAACAACTCAAAATCTGCTACATAATGTTTAATGGAAAACCACTGCCAAGGTAAATGTTTATCTTTTAGGACTTACAGAACTTTTATTCAACAGAGAGAGTAAACATCAGAAGATGATAATCAGCATGAAATTATGAGATTCCAAGAAATAAGACTCATACTGCTTTATTAAAGTGTTGAATTAGTTCCACTGTATCAGCTGAACTTTGGCAGGCATCAGTAGCAGTGGCAGAACTCTTCTCTGAGAAGTACCAAAATCAAAACAAATGCTCATAATGTAAACTCATCCTGTTGATAAAAACATTAGTATGATTGGAGCAGATGTGACAGAAATATAAACTGCCAACAACTCAAGCAGATGTGCACAAGAACAACATTACATTGTTCATCAAAATCAGTATTTTGATTGAAATATCTTGTATAACACACATCAATATATGTACATTTCCCACATTTGTATACAATATAATTGCAGTTAAATATAAACTGATATCCCATGTTTTCTACCAGAAACAAATAGGAAAGAAAGCACTAAATGTTTATAGACACTGATTTCAATTCATTGTCAAATAAGGTCTGACCTGCACCTAACCATATTTCGAGCCGGGATCAATCCATAGATATCAATAGAAAAAAAAAAAAGAAAAAAGGCACTCATGTGAATGAAAATCTGTTACAGTCTATCAGACTTGATACTAGACACAGGTTTTGCCCTGGAAATATGGTTGGAACAATTATATTACGGTTAATATAAACTAAGTGCATCAAACTTGCACAAGTTCTGCGATCCTCCATGATCTTACTGAAGTAAGGAAAAGTGATTATGATCAAATAATGACATAAATCCCAAGATTGTTTCCATATATTGGGAACAAAGAACACATTAGACTAAAATTCGAAGAAAAAAAGCATCTATGCATGTCCAAAACTTGTATAAGAACATAAAAAGAAATGCATTTCAGGTATATATCAGGTTCTGCATTTTATATAACTCGCCTGGAATCATTTACCCCGTGTACCTGAGCTATTGGACTTGTTATCATCACAAGAACCAATCTCAGTATCTTTATCCATCTTACTCAGGAAAGAAATTACAACAACACTATATATGTTACTTAACTATAGGAAATCAAACCATTATTTCTTGAAACCAATGTATCATACCAACACTCAAATTTTACTATAATTTGATCTAAGGTGATTCAAAAGAAATCAAAATACCCACGAACTAAAACAAGTAAAAGTTAAAGAAATTAATAGAAGAAGTTATGGAAAAATACTGCTTCTTGATACTTACCAGTTCAAGGGTTCAAGCACGAGATAAATGGCAGAGTTATGGAAAAATACTGCTTCTTTGATCCAAATACCCACAAAATGAAACAACTAGAAGTTGAAGAAATTAATGGAAGAAGCAGAATAAGACACAAAGAAACACTTAACTCAAATGGGTCACAAGCAACAAACCGAAAGATTAAATCTTTCACTACTTTTTTCTCTTCCTACTCCGACCCTTATTCATACTAACCCGTTTCAAGTCCTCAAGCCGGAGATAAAAGCGAGGGATGTGGAAAAGACTGGTTTTTGATCCAACAAAGGTCTGTTAAAACCTATTTTCTGTTCATGAAATCCAAATATGAAAAGAAGAAAGCAAAGAAGAAGAAACAGAGAGCAAGAACGTAATCAGTAGAGGAAGAAAAATTGGAGAAAGCTACAAAACCAACCAGAAATAGGCGTAACTGTTGAAGGATTTGAGCGGGAACGTCTGTAACATAGAAGAACACGAAGTCACTATACATAGCATGCAAAATTTGGGTTATTAGTTATATTTACTTGAAGCCATCTTATGTAGTGTTCATTATACCTCACAGTTTGTTATATTATGATTTCATATTTTATTTTGTTATATTAATAATTTTCTTTTAACTTATTAAACAAAATACTTTAAACCTAAATTACCATTTTAAGGTTCAAAATTAAGATAAATTCTGTATCGTTATTTAATCAGATTTTAAATAATGTTCAGATTTAAAAAGATTACCATGAATACAATAATAAAGTAGTTTTGATTTTGAAATTTTAAAAAGATTAGAGTAAATATTTATTTTAATTAATGTTTTAAAAATAAACTAGTTCGACCGATTTAATAATGAAAACTTTGAACCGGTCCAATTTTTAATTCGATTTTTAACTTTTTGATTCAATTCAGTTTAATAATTTTGATTGTTAAAAACTGATAAGTTTATTAATTAATCAACCAGTTTTTATAAGCTAACTTTATTTTTCGGTCGATAAGGATAATCTTCTTTAATTATTTTCTAAATTCTTTAATTCTATTAATATGATTTAATATCGATTAAATATTTTAAACTTTAAAATTCTGTTGTATTGCGGTCAAATAATTAGCTCTGATGCTTAACTTTTTCAACTGTTTTTTTATTCCCACTAACTGCTTTATTTGAACAAGAGAATATTTAAAAGTAAGCAAATAATTTGCATGAAAACTAGGAAGAACAATTTCTTCTCTTCTTGTTTGATCACTAAGAAAGCCAAAAAGCTCATAATCCTAGTTTCAAGGTCAGCGACGGTCCCGCAAAATCCTGTTTCTGGTTTCCCGGAACACTAGTTCCTGGAAGACCAGCATTGGCAATAGTATTCAGATTATTGGCAGCAAAAGAACCTCCGATATCATCAATTCTTGGCCTAGCAACCCACAAACTGTTGTTTAGTGTGGATGGGTACATAACAGTCGATCCGTACTTGGGTTCTGGAACAGAGAAACCCGAGTTATGTGCAGGTTTCTGAATCATAGAGTGCATGTTAACACGTAGAGGTGATCTAGAGGCAGGAACATGAACAGGAACAAAACCTGACAGGTGTGGGAATTGATACAGGGAACTAGTATTGTTCATGAGCCCAAACCAGGCTGATTCCAGTTCTTTCCCATGTTTCAGGAATGCTCTTTGGCGTTTGTGGGCGTTTTGATGGCCTCCCAGCGCTTGTGAGCTGCTGAACTTCTTCTGACAGAATTTGCAAATGAAGGGTTTGTTCTCTGCCTTTTTTTCACTGCCCTCACCTGGCAATTCCAAACTTTTTGGAACCTTTCTTCTCGGGAAATCCAACATTTCTTGTTCTTTTCTGGGATTCAGCATCAACTTCAAGACCCTTCCCAGATAGCTTGAGATCAAGCCAGGAATCTTTTTCAGGATCAACCTGGAGTTGACCTTTTGTGTTGATGGTGTAAAACCGTAGTGTTGGATGTGGAAATGAATTGTAGGATAGGGCAATTTATAGAGTTACAATTGAAGTTTTGCATCTTCTAGAGATAGAAGTTGCATCCTTGGAAGATGGAAAATTAATAAAGTAGGAAACCTTGATGAGTTCTTTAATCTCTAATATGCATCCAATTACTACTTTTTCCTAGTTAAGGTTGGCAAATTAAGCATGTTCTATATTCAACGAGTCATACTCGAATAGATAGAACTTTAAAACGAGTTCAAACTTGAAAATGTTCACCTAGTTCAGATAATTCAACAAAACAGTATTATTTTGATGAATTACTAAAATGACATTATTTTAGTCTCGATCTTAATTCGACTAAGATCCATATTGAGAATAAGTCATTCATTTATAAATTAGTTCACTCGAATATATTATCTTTCATATTCTTAACTTATTTTAAAGTTTAGAAAACTATGTTACTTGTCAAATCAATTTTCAAATTATTGGTTATAATCAATTTTATAACTTCCAATCAATTACCAGCAAAATTGTCATAAATGACCAGGCAACTATAATAAAAATGTCTTTGCCATTCGTTTCTCTTCTAGATCTTCTCAAGTTTTCTTGCTTAGTCAGTGAAAAATTTTGGAATTGCTACTTACAAAAGAAAACTATATATAGGTGAATTAATCACACTATTAGGTATAAATTTAATAAATTTTTATATACCAAAATAAATCAATTAATTTTCATTTAGTATTATCTTTTTTCATTTAAACTTCAAATTCTTTGATGAGTAAGGACAATCTTTGTTAATCATAGTTCAAAAAGGACAATCTTTGTTAATTATAGTTCAAATTCTTTAATTTTATTTAATCTTTAGTCAGTTTTATGACGGTCTTGTTAAGATATGGAGCCTGATAAAATAATTTGGACTTTACACCAAGCCCATGATCGCGGATTAGGTCTTTTGTATTCTCCTGGGCATATAAATACGTTGTATTCTCCTAATATACCGATATCGAAAATAATTCACAGCAAATAAAATCTATAGCTGCCTGTGGACGTAGCCATATTTTGGTGAACCACGTAAATCTGTATATGTTTGCTATTTTCACACTTATTTCTTTGGTTGTCGTGATTGATCGTTTGTAACAGATCTAATACCGGTTAAACATAACCTTAAACTTTTTCTCTTATTAGTTTAACTTCTAGTCCGTTTTTTAAAATATTGGTCTCTACGCAATATGGTCATAATTAATCAGCAAATAATATTGAAATTATTAATTAATTTATGAAAAATTGATATTTAATTATATTTCTTAAGTAAATCAAAGTCTTCTATAAATATGGCTAGTGCTTAGAGTCTTAAATCATCCTTTTCCACTAGAATTCATATCTTAGTTATGCCTTATTAAAGGACCAGTTGGGCAAAGTATAAGAAGATAAAACAAAATTTATTAAAGAAAAAGCAACACATAAGGATTACTAAACTATTATCAAATTAATGAGAAAAGGTTAACTAATCAAAGCCTAAGTGACAAATCAAGTCCCAAGCTTCCACTTTGGTGACTCTGATTCTTCTTGGAAATCATGCTAGCTTCTTCTCGATACCCACTAATCTCCAGAGACTGAAACCCTCCATTTCGCAGTTGGTGTATTGCAGATTGCTGCTGCTCCACAATCGTTTGCTTTGACGAACCATTGTTGAGACCGTGACCAAAACCTCTGTGAAGATAATGGCTACTATAGGGTTTCTGAATCATGGACCGAAAGTTAAACCCTGAGCCTAAGTTTTTTGCAGGAGAAGAATGCAAATGCAACCTTGAGATCTCCGATGCATATGGATATAACATGTACTTGGCATGGTCATAGTTAGCCATAGCAGCATCATTCATCAACTTTTCTCTCTTCTCTATTGCTCGCTCGCGTCTGTGGGCGTTTTGATGACCACCTAAGGCCTGTGAGGTCGAGAACTTGTTCTTGCAGTACTTGCACTTGAATACCCTCTTCGAACTCTCTTTTGAAGAACACCCTTCGTAGAAATCCATCAAGTTCAGATCGAACTTTGGTCTCTTATTGGTGTCTCCATCACTGGGGCTTGGATCCAATGACTGGGTTGATTCTGGTTCGCTGGTTTCTGGTGTGACTAATACGTTAGTGGACATATTTTTCAGGGAACCTTCAAGCCTTTCCTGCTCAAGAGAAGACATTGAAAGAAACAGATTAAAGAGATATGAGAGCTAAGTGGGGTTTAGGGTTTGAGACAAAGGAGTTATTTAGCTACTTGTATTTTATAGAGGAAGAAGGTAAATTCTGAATTTTCCATTTATGGAAGTAAATCTCTTCTTGCAAGTAATGAAAAGACATTACAAGAAAAGTAATTAAGGGACCTTAGTTTAAAAGCTTTTTTACTTTTGACAACTCGTTTAATCTTTGATATGATTCACCTTATATGGTGGGATACTAATAAATGTTTAGTTCTAAAGTTTAATGAGTAATTAGCTTGATTAAGACGAGTTTTGTGATAATTTCAAGAGTAAAAGATGTAAACTTCCCTTATAGTTTAAGAAAATTTCAAAAAAGTCTATAATTTTTAATTTTTTTTAAAAAAAACTAACTTAAATTTTTAAGTTTTTCATAGAAGTTCATTTCTTAGACTTTCAGTTAAAAAAAATTGATAAAAGACACATAATATGAACATCAAATATGGACCAAATTCTTAAAATCGAACCGAATTAATTAAATCTAACTTAAGTCAAAAATTTTATCATAATTATCTTAAATAATTAATTTAAGTCAAATTTAATTTGTTTGGACCATGTTTAAAAGTTAAAGTCGAGTTATTATATTAGTGACATTTTATTAATTTATGTATAATGTCGTACGATATGTGACTATATGAGAGGTCTACCTCTTTTACCTTAATTACAATTTCCCTTTTCATTATTTGGTGACTTAAGCACCGTGCATAATTATATTTCCAATTTCGTGTCTATCTTAATGATGATTCTAATCTCAAGCTTTGTTTTTATTAGAAGATTAAGATACGCTGATAAGGCATATATTTCTTTTGACTTTGGACCAAAAAGGGAAATTTTTTTGAAATTTGAACTTTTGGGATGGTTTTAATTAATGAGTTAAATTAGCTTCCATATTTGGAACTAAACTAGTTAATTATTTAGTCCCAAGCTTGAATTGATGTTTTTCTTGTTTTCTAAAATCATTTTTAAGTTCAAAGTGTCCTTATTATTTTTTTTATATGAAACATTTTACAAGTGATCATTTTCATTTTATTTGTTTTTAAGGTCCAAAATTATGAAAATTAATTTTAGGGTTAAATACATTAAAAAAACTCAAACTTTTGTCAAATTTTTAATTATAATGCGAACTTCAAAAAATAGTAATAAAATGTCGAAACTTTCAAAATTTTTCAATTTTAGCGCGAACTTTAAAAAGTAGTAATAAAATGCTCAAACTTTCAATTTTTTCAATTATACCCGATGCTAGTGTTTCTGTTAAGTTAAAAAATGACCTAAATCAGATTACGTAGCCCCGACGACCTTATTAATTCAATACGTTGTAATGTGAGAATAGTTTGGGGCATCAGAAAAAAAACATTAAAAAATGGTTGAGAGCATCGGGAGAATAACAGATAACATTGGGCTAAAATTGAAGAAAATTAAATATTTGAACATTTTATTTTCACTTTTTGAAGTTTGGGCTAAAATTTAAAAAATGAAAATTTGAATATTTTATTACTATTTTTTAAAGTTCGAGCTATAATTTAAAATTTGACGAAAGTTTGAGCTTTTTTGGCAATTAACCCTTAATTTTATAAGAATTGACTTATTTGGCAAATAACTAAATTAATTTGATTATGATGCGTGAATCAAATTAGCAACTCTATGAAATGTTTATTTATATCTTCTTTTTTCTATAATTGAATATATATATATATATATATATATAACCACCAAAAATTCAAAGAAAATTTTACTCTTAGAAATCCACTTTCTTTCTAAAATTGGTCTGAATAATTAAAAAATGATTTTAAAAGGATAGAATCAATAAAAATATAAGAAGAATAAAATATGACATTCAAATTTTTAGTTTCATTGATACGTTCTGACTAATAATATGCTTAGGTACCTTAAAATGATTCCACCATGAAAAAAAAATCTGAAAATAATTGCCAAAATTCATGCCTTCTCAAAAGGAATCTCAAGATAATGTCTTATGATACCATTCCATTATTTATGGGTGGAAGTTTGATGAGGCACAATCAAAGTCATTGTCTAATATTAATGCTTAATTAATTAGAAGGATCATTACAGTTTTGGAAATCAATTACAAATTGAATGGAATATTAGTTGAATTTGAATATCCATGTCAATAAATTATTTGGAATTGTAAAACTATTTTTCAGCTTATAAGTTGACTTAAACTTTTATTTTAATTTCTTTTGTTAACATTTATTTGGAATTGTACATTTTGAAAATTCCAATGTTTTAAAAAATGAGCTAGTTCGATCAGTTCAAGAATAAAAACCTAAAATTAGTTAACTTTTTAGCTTGATTTAGTTTAATAATCTTTGTTGTTAAAACTGATCAGTTTATTAATTAATTACTTTTCGTAAACTAATCAGTTTTTATATACTAAAATAAATTGATTAATTTTCATTTAAAAGTCTCTTTTTTTAACTAAACTTTAAATTTTTCTATGAATAAGGATAGTCTTTTTTTAATTATTTTTCAAATTCTTTAATTTTATTTAATCTTTAACTAATCTTATGACGATCTAATATTGATTGAACTTTTTAAAACTTAAATCTTTCGTCTTACAAGTTTACTTCAGGCTGGTTTAGAAAACATTGGAAAATTCCCACACATACATAAGTAAATATATCTTCTTCAAATCGTATATTTCATGATATATGGGGTTATAATAAATAGGGACAATTAAGAATCAAAATAGTATGAAAATTATAAATAACAATTTCGTGTATTAATTGTTTAATTTCATATTAATTCTTATGTTAAGACATTTAAAATAATTATTTGATGTATTATCAGTTGATATTAATTCGTCGCATAAGATTATCTAACAAATTAAATTATGGTACTTATAAATGTTATTGTCCAAAATAATGCATAAATATATATACTATATGAAATAAGTTCATAGAAACACAAAAAGTGTAACGCATTTAGTTATTATAGACGAGAACAATGATTTGTTGAATTATATGAAAACAATGACAATTCTTGTTTGTGAATTGGTATGAACATGCCTTGAATATAAAATGTTAAATCACATGGCATTTATTATTTTTTATAAGAATAAAGTAAATATAAAAAATTTAATATAATTATATCTTATTATTATAAATACACATTTGATTTTGTCATATAATTATATCTTATTATTATAAATACACATTTTGATTTTGTCTTCTCAAAATTTAATTTAGCCATAACCTAAAATGCAATTATACCGTCAGTAACACTAAAAAGGGTAACAAAAGATTTGCATCGTAAGATGGATAAGCCAGCAGATCAACAACAGTCTGATGTATTCAGCTGATAAAATCTAATTTCACAGAAGGCCTCCTGCTGCTCAATGCTTCAAAAAGAGCACCCACCATCCTATTTCACTCCTTTCTCAAAGATAAAAGAGTAAACATAATTTGACCAACACAACAATTGCAATGTAAATTACATGTGCTTCAACAATTCTTCATCATTTGTAGAATTCAAAGTCGGTGTCAGGCTTCTTCACATTGGCTCTGTAACCTTTCTCAAAGTCCTTTGGAAGTATAACGTACCTGTTCTTCCGTACTGCATGCATTCCAGCTTCTTGACAGATAGCTGCTATCTGTAAGCAGATATCCAGTTCCGATGAGGACAAGATTCTATTGATTCAATATAAGATATTATGGTGGATATATTGATCACTGGGGGTTAAAATTGAATTCCGATAATCATTATAGAAATATTGGAAAAGATAAATATTAGAGGTGCATGCCTCACTTTGTTCAGGCTGCACGCTTCTTGCAAACTAATATATTAGTATCAAAAAATAAAGAAAATGCCGTAGCTTTTCTCACACAGTTCACATTCACTAACAGAAAGATTGATAACCACATACAATAATCACACAATAACTACACAATATGAAGAGAAACCCAACTAACCTCAGCAGCACTAATTTTATCAGGACGAGAAACATAATCTTCCAAGTCCATCTCATCACTTAGATTCATTTTAGAAGTGCAAACCTGTACAAAGAAAATTAATAATTTCATTTAACTGTCAATTTATCTATAGAAAGGAATCTTGCATGATAATGAGACAAAAGATTTTCCTCTTCCAAGAAGATAAATTCACAGGCCGTGTAAAAGAAAGTTTACCTGGAAAACAAGCCTTTTCTGCCTTCTATCAGGCAAAGGAAACTCAATTTTCCTATCCAGCCTTCCGGGACGTAAAAGTGCAGGGTCCAAAGTGTCTGCTCTATTGGTTGCCATTATGACCTTAACATTAACAGTTTGGTCGAAACCATCCATCTAAAGTACATTTCAACAAGGAAAGCAGAAGTTGACTGCATCAGCTAAATGACTAAACAGACTTAAGACTTAACAAACTATGTATTCAGTCATTTTCAGCCAACTTAGTTCAACAAACTTATATACATTTCCACAAGACTAATTACAAGATCTCCAATAAAAAACCTGATTGAGAAGTTCCATCAAAATACGCTGAACTTCTCTGTCAGCACCGGTTTGAGCATCAAACCTTGCAGTAGCAATGGCATCAACCTCATCAATGAAAATAATTGCAGGAGCATTCTCTTTTGCTAGTCGGAAAACATCACGAACCATGCGAGGACCCTTAAAGTGGAAAAATGATTGCATTTAAAAGGCAGAACTTACGACAATTACTTAAATGTCAGTAAAAAAGTCTAACTCTCAATATGAACTAGAATCACCTGAATTACATGTTTTCATAGCATGATTTCAATACTAGAGACATCAATGGTTAAAAATGAATGCTCAAGCAATTGGTAAAAGCACTGGCCTATATACACATACATAAATATAGTGAATAGAGCTTGTCGGTGTATGCACATACATACCTCACCCAAGTATTTCTGGACAAACTCAGAGCCAACAACTCTAATAAAGGCTGCAGTTGTATGATTAGCAACAGCCTTGGCCAGCATAGTTTTTCCAGTACCAGGAGGACCATAAAGCAATACACCACGAGGTGGGTCTATACCAATTTGCTTGTAAAGCTCATGGTGAGTAAGTGGCAACTCAACTGCCTCACGGATTTCCTGTTTCTGAATGTCACATCCTCCAATATCCTAAAACAACCATAGGAAAACTGAATCAAACTAAGTTTCCAAATCAATAAGTCCTTGTAGTACTCGCTCAAAACATGAATTTGAAAACAAGAGCAAGAAACACGTAAAATATCCAGCTTGAATTTTTACTCAAATTTAGGCGTAAATTATCCTATAGTTTCTCTGCCAGAACTATTTTTTTTCCCTAGCACAAATCTTGAGTCACAATTCAATTTCCCTATTCTGATTCAACCTAAATTAAATCCCTAATTCGACAATTAGAGAACCCTAAGAAAAGAAATTCAGCTTCGCTTGCTAATTTATCCTTCAAGCTTGAATTTTCACCTAGTTCTAACTTCTAACCACAATTTAATTTTCCAAACCCTACCCATTTCAATCTACGCCCTAATACATCCAATTAACCAAATAAAACCTAATTCAACAAATTCGACTTACATTATAAGTAACATCAGGCTTCTCCGACTGACTAAGGAGCGAAATACTCGAATCAGCCTCTGGGGGCAGAACATCGACAAGGGCATTAGAATGGCGGTGAAGCGCCACCGAGGCCGAGGGCTTCAACAACTCTCTATTAATCGTACTAAGAATCCGAACATAGTAGTTTGATCCCGTTGTAGAACCCACAATCCCGTTGTTTTGATCCACCATCTCCATGAACTGGCCGATGACGAGAGGCACCGATTGGATCCGCTTGACCTCTTCTTGGGCGCGAAGAAGTTCTCGCTTGAGATTCTTCTGTTCGTCTTTGATGTACTCTTCTTGGATGTCGATGAACTCGAGCTGCCGTTGGAGAGACTTGAGGCGGCTATAGAGATCCTCCTCGTCGGTGGTGGACAAGTCGGAAAGGTCGGATTTTGTTGCCGAAATCGATGGTGGGAGTTCCGGTGAGGGTTTGGGATCGAGAACCATCGCCGACGATGACATCATTATAGTTTGTTCTATTCCTTTATCAGCGTGAGACAAAGATGTGAAGTGAAGAAGAGTAAGATTTGAGAACATTTTATACAAGCCTATACGACGTCGGTTTTATCCCAAGCTTGATTATGTTGAGATTGTCTTATTTTTCTCATAATATTGTTTGTGAAATTTATGATTTTTCAAACAATTAGGAAATTGTTTAAGTAACTTATTATCTGTAATCACACCTATTCCGAAATCTCGTAATAAATGAGGAGGTATGATAGTACACAATAAAGTGAGGTCTGAAGAGGTATGATAGTACGCAACCTTATTCTTACATAATAAAGAAGCTGTTTCTGATAGACTAACATGCAGATGTGACAATAAAAAGTGATGCAGGTTAAAGAGTAAATAAGTAAAACTTACGCGTTAAATAATTATGTAAATACAATTACAACAAATACATAAATAAATAAAAATAAATATAATCAAAGGATATTTCTGATATTGTCTAAATCTGCTAGTACGTGATAAACTGTAAAGTCCGACTGAAATTAGAGAGTAATTATTCGACCCACAACTATAATTACTTATAGCAAAATGTAAGTAAAATTAATATATATATAAATAAATCAAATATTATTAATATAATGATCAATTAAATATTATTAATAAATTTTAATTTTAATTTTAAATTAACTTAAATTATAAGTTAAATAATCACAATAATTTAAAAATATATTTAAAAATTAAGTTAAATTTAGTTTCGAATGACAATATTTAATTGATTTTATATAAATATCACATTTTTTAATTGTTATTATTTTATCAATAATCATTATATTAAAATAAGATTAAACTCGCCATTTCTTAACGACAAAGTTACGTCAAAGCACGTGATACAAAAACAGAGGAAGAAGAAGACATAGATACGAATCTCATAGGTGCTATAGACCCAAATCGAAGGAGATGAAGAGGTTGTCTGCAACAATCTTGGTTGTATTGCTTTTTCTTTTTGGGTATTCTGAATTGGGTCTCTGCAAAGAAGATTCTCTCATAAGGATGAAGCTTGGTGGGGTTCGCGATTGCCACGGTTCTCAAAATAGCGCTGAGATTGAAAGCCTCGCTCGTTTCGCTGTCCAAGAGCACAACAAAGAACAGGTCTTTTACATCTCGTTGTTTTGGTTCATTTTACTGATCTGTAGTCTTAGTACTTTTCTTTTTCATTCTTTAACCTGGAATTTTTCATGTTTTGATTCAGTTTTGACCTTTTGTAGTTTTGCTAATGTCTCTTGATTGATTCGCTTCAGAGGCTTCATTACTCGTGAAGCTTTCTAATTTGGCACTAAAAGAGAAAGCTTTCAATTAGGAGCGTTTAAAGTAGAGTTGATCTCTTTAGAATCAGAGTTTGATTTCAAAATCATAATAATTAGTTTATAGGGGAATAGTTCATGATTTGGAAATTCCAGCATCCTATACATTCTACTTGGAGTGAAAGGGGGCATAGAGGATTATAACTTGTTTGGTTATCAACAGCAGGATGAGTTAATCCGACTAATGTAGGACGAACAGTAGAGAATGTATATGCTGCAATTTTATAAAATGAAGTAAAACAAAGAAATCTGTCTAGGAATCGCTTCTTCTAGGGTTTGATTTCTATTAGAAGCAATCAAAGTAGACTTATATCTAGTTATATTTGAATGATTCCTTATTCGTAAATTCCAGCAACCTATGCATTCTACATGAAATGGAAGGGTTGCCAGAGGATTATTTGCCGATAAACAGCAGGATGAGTTAATGAAACTGATGTAGGATGGTCAGAAGAAAATTTATATGCTTATGGAATTTCAGATCAAGGGCTGGAATTAAAAAAAAGAAAGCAATGTAAAGAGATAGGTCTAGGAATCAGTTCTAGGGTACGTCTTGCTCATTCTTTTAAGGATATTTTCGATAAGAGTGATTCATAGATTGGGAGTGATTCCTAGAGCTATCACTTTGTTTTACTTTTCTTTTAAAATAAAAGTTTCAGCCTAAAAATTTTCTCTTTTGTCTATTCTACATGTGTGATTTGTGCATGTAAACGACTCTTGAAATTGGGCACTGATCATTAAACAGAAGTGTTTGTTTGCCTTTTCAGGGGTCCTTCTTAATAATGTCCAGTTATAGTTTGACTTTTTGGCTGTTGCAGTGGATTGAGAAATAAGGACATGAAATTGGCAACTTATTAGTTTTTCTCGAAATTTAATTATCTCAATGCTTCTTCCTGGTTTAATATGTTTCTTCTTATTTATGCTCATCTTGGACTTTACACAGAACGCTCTTCTTGAGTTTGTGAGGGTGTTGAAGGCTCAAGAGCAGGTAGTTGCTGGTAAGCTATACCATCTTACTCTAGAAGCGGTTGATGCTGGTAAGAAGGTGGTATATGAAGCTAAAGTCTGGGTTAAGCCATGGATGAACTTCAAGCAGCTGCAAGAGTTTAAACATGCTAAAGGTGGCTCTTTGTCTTCTTCCGGCGGCCTTGGTAGCAAACCAGGTAATGAACCAAGTCAATGCAGATCTAATTGACTTAGATGTTGATGTTGATTATGATTAGACATTTTCCATGTAAATAACTGTTATCATGTCAACAGAAACTTCTCAAATGACAGCTGCTTAAAGATTTTCATATTCGGAGAGTTATTTATCTTGATCTTTTCTGCTCCAATTACTTATGTTGAACGTTGGATGAGTGTTGATGATTACATGTCAAATATTTAATCATTGCTTCAAGGCTATTACTCAATTTTACTGTTGCCAAATTTGCCATATGTGAACAGACTTTTCCTGGACTCCTTCTGTTTTAATTTTGTGCTAAACAACTGAACATACTTCGCAAAAGAGCACTTTTGCCCCAACAGAAGAATGTTGCTGTCATTCCTGAACTCAAAAGTTTGAAATTACTTCTCAACTGTAGACATATTGATAAAATACTGCCAGAAGCTATAAAGCAGCTAGTGGTTTAGGCAAAAACAGTAATAAAGGCCTATTCTGTAAATGAGATGACCTTGGACCAGGATGGGTAGCAGTGTCAGGAACAATCCCAATGTTCAACAAATCTGCTATGCATTCTACTAAGTCTATCCAGCAATGGTTAAACTCATTGCCCCCATTTGAACTGTTAGAGATCTTTATAGCTAAGGAAAAATGTTGGCATTTTTGTGCTGTCCCTACTTTCTTATCTTAAGGCCAATAGTTCAATTTCTTTTCTTGATACATTTTTTGTTATAAAACTATGAGATATTTCTAATGATTGCCCATTCCTGGATGTAGGTCACTGATAAATATGCCAAATTTGACCAGCTTCTGAAAGCGAGGACAGGAATCAAAGAAGGGAAATTCAGGGCTAAAGT
Source organism: Erythroxylum citrifolium (assembly GCA_026284465.1). Taxonomy (NCBI): domain Eukaryota; kingdom Viridiplantae; phylum Streptophyta; class Magnoliopsida; order Malpighiales; family Erythroxylaceae; genus Erythroxylum; species Erythroxylum citrifolium. The sequence continues at coordinate 4,572,926 of JANKOE010000204.1, forward strand.
CACTAGTGTGAAAGGAAAATTCTACTAAAATTAGATGCTGTGATATGTCATAAAGAAATAAATGGCTGCTACTGTAAGGGCATAGGTCGAAACTAAAATGTTTCTGCTAGTATTAATGAAAAAGGTTTGGCCTTTGTAGTATTCATATATGTAAATACATGTGATCGTATACTTCCTGAATATCTTATGAAAGTGCCTGACTTCTTTCCATATGCTACCTCATTTCACATTTTTTTATAGATATTGTATATCCATTTTTTCAAATTGGACCGGCTTGGCTCTTATTGATAAAATTTCTTTCATTCTTCATTTATTCAGCATACGAATATAACTTGTGTAAGCCAGGATATTGCATATGACTTCACTGATTTTGGGGGGAATATATTTGGTAATTGCAATCAATAGAGCTTTGAAATTGATGGATACACAACATGCATATGGATTCTGATGAAACCATAATTACATCGAAGAAGTCATTCTCTTGTTAAACTAGTTATAGCATGTAGATTTCTCATAATTGATTGGATCTGAAAAAAATTGTCAAGTTCGAGCTTAATCGAACTGAATGCTTAAGCTCGAGTTTGGTGGGTCTAATCTGTTAACTTCGGTCTAGCATCGACTTTTTATCGGAAACTCTCGAAAGCTTAATGAGGAAACTGGAAAAGCAGGGGAAAACAGAACAGGAAAAGCATTACGACTCTCATACCAAGTAATT
>JANKOE010000204.1:4640842-4653915 GCA_026284465.1 Erythroxylum citrifolium
ATCCCACATCGGACAACTATGAGGGCATTCAAGAGTTTATAATAGTGTGCAAACCTCCCCCTCTTGAGCTAGCTTTTGGAGGTGAGTTAGGCACTTTCTAACATGGTATCAGAGCCAGGTTGTCTCGATGGTTTGGGGCGGTGTCCGGTTATGTCCCTTTGTCCAATATGTTCATTAGATGTCCAGTCCTGCTCTGGACTGAAAGAGGTGTGTCAAGAATCCCATATCGGACAACTATGAAGGCATTCAAGAGCTTATAATAGTATGCAAACCTCCCCCTCTTGAGCTAGCTTTTGAGAATGAGTTAGGCACTTTCTAACATTTGAGTTTATAGCTATAGTGATAATGGAAGTTGTACAGTAACTTGAGTCTGGAAAATCCCATCGATCTACTTCTATTCCTTCAACTGTGGGAATAAAATATGTAAAGTTGCTTACTGGGTTAGTTACTATTCACTTTTTATATCCATCTTGAAAAAAAAAAGAGATAAAGAGATAAAATTATTCCACTACTTTTACTGATATTTTTTTTCTCATAAATTTATTAAACACCATTATCGTAACAGTTTATTAGAATACGCATAAATATAGAATTGTTAGAATATAAATTACTAAAATCATTTTTAACATGAAAAAAATTGCTTTTGGAAGTGTAAGGAAAAACCTAAATTTTCAGCAGGATATTTGAGGTAAATACTCTTATTAATCTTGTGTTAAAAGAAAAGCTTCCTTAAGTACTTAAAAGTATTTTTGACGATGGACACGATTAGGTGACTAGAAATTGTCTTCTTTTATATTTGTGTAATTATTTACTTGTTCTATTTTTTATTTTAATTTTTTACCTTGTTTTATATTTATTATTTTATTTTTAATTTTTATTTATACAAATTTATTTATTAAATACTTTCATACTTAGCTTAAATATTTATTTATAATGACTTGTTGGATTTATTTATTAACTTATCTTTTTTTATTTGTGTATTTATCTACTTGTTTTATCTTTTATTTTGATTCTTTACCTTGTTAAATATTTATTGTATTATTTATTTTTATATTTTTATTTACACAAGTGTATATATTTGTATTCTATTATTTTTTAGGTCTATTTTTATTTTTATATTGTTTTTAGCTATTATATATATATATATACTTATCATGTGTTTTTGTTAAAAAAACTTTTTTACTAAGAGTAATGTTGTGCATTATAAGACCTTCTCAAACTTAAGAGAGATATTTAATGAGTCGTTATTGTCGAGTGATCATGAACCCTGGATTACAAATGATTTTCTTTTAATGATTTGGTTTAGTGACAAAATGAACGATTAATACTTAAACACCTTTACTGTCCTCAACAGTGCCTTATTTAAAACTCACCTTCTCTGTCTGCAGAGCACTCACTACACGTAGAAGATTGGATCAATAGTTTCACGCACCACACACCATCAAGCAAACAGGAACAAAAGTAGGTGGAAAGCAAGGAAAAAGCAAACTTTAAGTTACATATTCTCTCAGCTTTCTTTAGTCAATAACTAATTTAAGCATCAAAATGCTAATGTCTGACATTGTCTTGTAGAAACCTGACAACAGTCTTTAACACGTGATCGAGGACGTCAACCATAGGTCTACAATATGTCATCAATCATGCAATTTATATTGATATTAAATAGTTCAATTTAGCAAACTATAGTTTAAGATATTCTTAATATTTTAAAAAATTTTAAAATTATAAATACCTTTATTATAATTTTAAGTTTATAATATTTTTCCCTTATCGTCAATTTCTATTAAAATTTACAATTAAAATCTTAATTGTCTTAATTGTAAATTCTAAAATAATATCATTTTTATTTCATGACATTACACATGATACCATATAACATTATTTTAGAGTTTGGATTTAAATTTTTTAACAAAAATTGACGGTAAGAGGAATGAGTATTATAAAACTAAAATTATAAGAAATAATTTCTAAATATTAGAGAATATAATGATAATATGTCAAATTATAGGAGTTCTGAATTTAATCCTGTTGAGTCCGCATGGTTTCACGTACGCCACGTACACAGAAGATCGGCATCGTCGAGGAGTTGATAACAGAGTCATAACAAACTAGTTTTATTTTAAAGTTTCAAATATTTTCATTTCCCGCTCTTTGTAAGGTTTCAGTAGCTATATGTATGAGCTCCCTGTTCCAGCATTATTAAGACGTAATAAACTAAAAGTTACGCTCTTCTCCATATTCTTCTGTTATTCTTCAAATCCTATATAAAATTACATCAAACATATATGTTTATGTTTGTTAAGATATATGTGACTATATCTTATTATTTAATTTTAGACATTATTTGATAATTGGACCTAGTTTTGTTTACGCGAGACTCTTTAAAGATAAGTTTAAGAAGTTTAAAATTCTAATTAAGACGGTATTTAGTATGTATATCCTATTGTGGGATAATGGTGAATTGGTGATCCTCGAAATTTTAACTTGATTATAACAACTGGATATCCAAGGAATATTTTTGATGATGTTTGTGAGCTGATTGAATTGAGATAAAAGTCCATTTGTTGCAAACTCCTTAGCTGATCACGTCACCCTTGGTTGAAGGTTTTTATGCTACATTTTTACTGGAGTTGTCATTTTTTTTTGAAGTCTAAGCAGTTGTTTTTCTAATGTGTGTTTAACGCGATTTGGTTGATGGTGTGTGGGAGTGTAGCTGATACATTTTCCTTTGCTCCTGTGTGACCAAATTGGGCTACGTAATTGTTGATAGCTAGTTGTGTTCTTTCATGTTCTTGAAAGACTATTGAGGGTAATTTTGGAACCTGTTCTTTGGTGGTGTTCACGTGATTTTGGGGCTATGTTTTTAGGTTGATTGTGTAATTTTCTACAGCTGATTTGGTGGCTATCCAGTGTTAATTAGGTTAATGGCTACTGTGTGTGACTTTGCAGCTATTTTTTTGGTGTGGTGGTGTGCGAAAACTCTAGAAGTTTTCGTGATTTTTGCAACTGTATTTTCGGGAGTATTAAGTTATCTTTAACAACTGATTTTTGGCGATTCTATTCATCTTGGACAATTGCGTTTTTTGTAGTGTTGCGTGATTTTCAAGGCTATCCAGATATCGGTTTTTGAGTGAAAAACGTCTAGGAGATGTGTGTTGTTGTAACTGTATTTTAGGTTACGTTTCGGTGATGAAATGTTTGTTCGATTGATGTTATTTTAATGCTGTTGTGCGTGGGCTTATCGTGATTTTTTTAGTAATTCACAATAGATATTGTTCTACTACTTCCCACACTTTCGACTAACGAAGCTACATATTTAGGAGAGTGCTTTTATCTCAAGTGTTTTTCTTTATTTGTGTCTTTATTGATTTAATCATTTGAGTTGTTCAATTATCATCTTTATTATTAAACAGTGTTGTGAAAATTCTCTATTTATATGAGGTATTCATACTATTGGGTTTGAAATACTTTCACGAGTTGTGAGGATGAGGGATAATGTAAAAGGTTAAATGGTGTCGGCTCAGTAAAGCTTTGTATAAAAATTATTGTCGTTAGTGAAAATATTAAGTTACGTAAGGGCCCCTACAGATATGGACAATGTATGCAGAACTACGTTATCAAATCTCAGGTGTTGATTTATTATTTTGTTTTTAATTGTTTTTAGTTTCGTTTTTGTAAGAAAGTTTATATTGATTGCAGTCATTTATAATTTGTGCAAAACTACATCCTTCAAAAAAAATTTAAAATGTTAATAACTTTGATCACTTTCTTCTCCAAAATTTCTAAGATTAAGAAAGAGAAAATATAGAAAGAGGAAAACAAATTGATTGTTTCTATTACTCTATTATGTCATGTTCTACGAATATCATTCTATTCAATAAATATGAGCCACAAAAATTGGATAGGGGACTGCTCAAACAGAGAACCCAAAAAAGAGAAACTCGTGCAAGATATAGTTGACAACTTTTTTACTTCTTTATAAGAATATCCGGAGACATACCCGTAGAAGATGTAATGATGTTGTTGCCTTTGCAACAACCAGGAGATTCAGCTACGCTTCACCTCATCGATTCCAACTCAATGAAATCAGCTGACTTCAGTCTTATCAACAAGACCTTGACGTGTGATTTTTGTTTTCATTGAAGGTTTTACTTTTGTTTGTCTTCGTTCCAACATCATTACCATTTGAAGATGAAAAGAAAATGTAGTAAATTAAAAGGAGAAAGTGGAGAACACATAATCCAATCTGTTTTTGTAACGTTTTCTATAATCTGAGTGGCATTCGTTGGTGCTCCGCAACTGCAAAAACAAATGTCAATTTACAAAGTTAAACTCACTTTCGAAGGGTGATTTTATGAAATTCCTTGTTCCCTTAAATCATACTTCAACCGTGAGTTTATCTTAACCGTGTAAGTGTGTGGTGCGTGAAACTATTGATTTAATAGGAAAAATTTTGAACGTAACAATTTTTCAGTTCGATTTATTTTAATAATTTTTATTGTTAAAAATTGATCTATTTATTAATTAATCAGTCAACTTTTATAAACTAATTGATTTTTATAAATTGAAATAAATAAATTAATTTTTATTTAACAAAATTTTAATTAAATTTCAAATTCTTCGATAGGTAAAAACAATCTTTTCAATTATATTTCGAATTTTTTAATTTTATTTAATTTTAACTCATTTCATGACTATTTAATACCGGCTGAACATTTTAAGCCTTAAATATTTTATCTCATCAGTTTAACTTTCGATTTAAATTTTGGCACGTTGATCCTCAAAAAGTATACATAAAGATATGATTTTTACCACTAATAACAATCATTCTGTAATTATATTAAAAATATGTAACATTTAGATTACATGTTCTTCACGCAAGCCATTGTCAAAACATCAGAAAACAACAAAAATCAGCATCATAAATGATGTAGCAACACCTTCCATGTCTAATTATCGATCCAAATAAATCCGATTTGATAAACAAAGTGAGATGAAACAAAGTCTAAAATTATCCCTGATTTGAGAGAGGACACTCTCCAAGAAGAAGAAGAACTATTTTATGGTCTGCTTTTCTTTCCATTCATTCGGATATTTAAAACTACAGCATGCATGGATGACACCTGTATCTAGTTACAGAATGTATGACACCTATACATATTTTGTTATTTAGCATAACTAGTCTATGACCAAGTCTTTCTTCCAGTTGGTTTCGTTTGGTCCTGGAATAATTTACACTTGCTCCATTTACACTTTCAGCTATTGGTCCATTTATACCACAAAGAGTAGTTGAAGTGGTGAAGAAGTATAATTTGCTAATGTCACAACCCATTTCTCTTCCAACTTGCATGTGAACCACAACTTCAATTTCTTCTTTTTTTTTCATCACTAAGAAGCAAGAGGTAGACTAATCAAAGCTTAGTGGAATCCATTGGAGGAACCACTAAATGCTAAAGAAGAAAATACATAAATATAGTACTCTTTTCGTGATGCTAGTCATTACAGGAACAAAGTTCATTGACAAAGCAAAATACCAGTAAAGAAGCAAGTTCACGAAGTGTGTGGTACAAATTTCCATGCCAATGCAAAGACACACACATGTCTTTACAAGTGATTAACATTTGAAAATCATGGTAAAGCTTTTCTTTATCTTTTTAATCTTCAAGACAGCAACTAATGCCTACTTCGTTTCATGGCCGTGAAGAACGCCAAGCATGTAAATGTGCATGAACCTTCTCTATGTGTTATATTGCCCAACCAAAGAGGTCACTTTCATCTTTTTAGCCACAATTCACCACGTAAAGAGACGGCTACGGTTTTTCACATCTCAACTTTTAGAAGACTAATTTGGGATTAAATATTGATCTAGTAATGTTTGGGATGTCCACTCAATGTTAATATATAAAGCCACTAACACGACTCTTCGGGAGTTGAAATGCATGTCTTAAGCTTTTTCAAAGCATTTTTCAGACGCTTAATAGACCCTAGCTCCTAGCTCACGCTTCTTCATTAAAAGAAACCTTAAATGATATAATCTAAGATAAAAGTTGAAACCCACCACGTACATGCACCATTCCCTTGTATATGATCGAAACAGAAAAGACACCTATGGTTTTATACATCCAACCTTAAGTTGGGACAAAAGGCCAGACAATGAGATCATGCCCAATTGCTGATGGCACCTATTTGAGTTGATGGGACTTACCAACCCATTTGACATAAGAGAATTCGACACATTTCTTTTATATATATATACACCCATTTGACGGAGGAGGATTTGACACGTTTGTGACATACATGATCTCTGTCATTGTCGTCATATTCAGTCTGAAGTCTCGCAGTAAAACGAGATCTGAGAAGGTTTGATAGTACGCAGCCTTATCTCTATATTATACAGAGGTTATTTCCAGTAGACCCACATGTAAATGTGACAATAAAAAAGTGAAGCAGAATAAAAGAGTAAATAAATAAAAACTGACACTCTACAAAAATCAGTAAATAAAGTTACAAACAATAAATAAGGAAATACCTGAAGAAGACCAGATCTGCTAGTACCTTACATACTTCAGCTCTTTTTATCGCTAGTTACGCTAGGAATCTTCACTGAGAGACCCTGAGTATATGACAATCTTACGATTTTAGACTGAAATATTTTTACATCTGCGAGTTGTAAATTTTGGCCAAGGCTTTCGGGCCTACAACTTGGTTTGCTATATACAATACTAAAATTATCTTGATAATATAAAAAATATAATATTTAAAAATTCACGTTTAAAATTATTATATAATAAAGATTTAAAACTTTTGAAAATTTTGAAAAGGGATTAATTAATAAGATTGTCTTTGTTAAAGTTGAAGTTTAATTGAAAAAAAGACTGTTAAATAAAAATTAGCTACTTTATTTTAATTTATAAAAATTAATTAGTTTACGAAAACTGATTCATTAATTAATAAATTTACTGATTTTTAATAATAAGAGTTATTAAGATAAACCAAACTGAAAAATTAAAATAAATTAAAAAGCTAATCAGTTTAAGATTTTTATAGTTAAACTGATTAAATCCGTTTGATTTTTCAATATTTAGTTATATATATTTATATATAAATTATGGATATTTATTGTATATATAGTTGCACGCAATGTAAATGTTGAAATCAAAATTAGAAAAAGTAAAAAAGTGGACTCGACCCAGATGGACTTTACTAAATGGGTTTGTGTTTGGGTATTGAATAAATTTGGATCTTTATTGAGTTGGAGTAGGCCTGACCTAATTCATCTTTGGGTATAGGTAAGGTGCAGGTAGCATAGTATCGAACTTGACCCATATTATGCTGATTCGGTTTGGGCATATTATATGAAAATTTTATATTATTAAATAAAAATAATAAATAAGACAACAAAAGATTTTCACCTAAGCTCTTGGATTCGCTATCCCTCTAAGTTAAACTAAAATTACATATACCTTTTATACGTAAATAATTTTAGTTTATTGAGATTAGTTCAATCTTCTGTATAATTTTCTCAAATGGCCTAAACACTTTAATTGAATTATAATGATAAGGCAGTATTTATACGACCATTGAATTAAAAAAAAGAAATTATAGTTATAACTTGTATTAGAGACGAAGTTTATAATTATAGAAAGTAATATTCACATTCATAACCATCTTTGATTATAATTAATGTTTTAAAATTGAACAAGTTCAGCTTGTTATAATAGTAATGTCTCGTTTAGTAGTCAGTAATGAATGAATATAGGAATAAAAAAATAAAATAGAAATGGAAAGTAGAGCTGAAATAGGAATAAAACTAATGATTTTGTGTGTTTAGTATAGTATTAAACAAAGTTAATATTTATGCTAATATTTGGTATTAAATATTAAAAATGATAATGAGAAAATTTTTATTATATGATTTATTTTGTAAAAAGTTAACTAAAATATCATATATTTTATAAATAATTAATCAAAAAACTTCAAGGATTTATAAAATCCTTAATTTTTAAATAATTATTAATGATTTTTATGATAAGAATAAAAATATCAATGAAACAAAAAAAATTGTTAAAGAAATTGATATAAAAGATCATAATATATATTTTTCATTATAATATTTTGATAAGAATCAATATGCCACACCCTCCTTAGAAATAAAGGTTCATAATTGTTTAGAATTCATTCAAGTTCTTTTATTCCCTATTTTATCTATTACCACTAACTAAACAACTAAAAGTTAGGGAATAAAAGTTGCATCCCCATTTTTACCTCATTATTATTGATTATACCAAACAAGACCTAAATGTTATAAATTTTTATGTTTGTTGGATATGTTGGAAATATTTGCTTCACTTCTTAGTTATCCATGTCAACAGGGGTTTGTTTCTTTAGTGGTTCTGGTTTGTTTTGGTTTTACCTAAGCTTTAGGAGAATACGTTGCTTTCGGAGGTTTTATTGAAGTTTGTTGCAATTTATTAGAAGTTAGTGGTCGCACTTCCTAGTTCTAAGCATATATTCTTTGAGTTTAGCTCTATAAATAAGGTAGCTTCTTATTGTGAATGTGTGTTAGTTGTTAAGAGTAATAAAAGTTCAGTTCTTGATTTCCCTAGTTTGTTTTTCTTTCTCTATATATTTATCAGTGGTATCAGAGCTTAGTTTAGAGAAAGTCACGATAAAAAAGATGGTGTATAATAGTAGCTTTCTTTCTTGTCTTTGGTATGATAAAGAGGGAAGTGTGGGAGTGCTTGTAAGTACAGAGAGATAAAAATAGCGAAAATAAAGAGTAATCGTGAGATAGAGTGATGTATTACAGCAACTTTTTTTTTACTCTCTTCATTTTTTTTGCATCAACAGCATTCCTTATGACTACTGACGACTATGTTCAATTTGCTATCCCACGCTTCAATGGTCACTATGACCATTGGAGTATGGTGATGAAGAACTTCTTAAGATATAAAGAATATTGGTAGGCTGTCTCCAATGGAATAAATGAACCAACAGCTAACACAATAGTGACAGATGCACGAAGAACAGAACTAGAAGAACAATGTTTGAAGGATCTCAAAGCAAAAATTATCTTTCCAAGCAATTGATTGCTCAATCTTGGAAAGCGTTCTTTGCAAGGACATGTCCAAACATATTTGAGATTCCATGAAGAAGGAACAAAGTTCAGCAAAGGCAAAGAGGTAGTAACTTCAAGCACTTCATTCAGAGTTCAAAATACTATGAAAATCATTAACAAGATGCAATCATTAACAATAAACAAATCCATAGTGATAAGACAGAGAATGTAACCATTGTTGAGAAGATTCTTTAGTCCTGGACTCTGAAATTTAATTTTGTTGTTTGCTCTATTGAGGAAGCTAATGACATTGAGTAACTTTCAATTGATGAATTGTAAAGTTCCTTGCTGGTTCATAAATAAAAAATTAACCAATAAGAGAAAGAACAACAAGTATTAAAGGCCTCAACAAAAAATTACTTGACACTGAAAGGAGATAGAGGACGAGATGGAGGTAGAGGTAAAGGTAGAGGAAGCAATGATCGTGGCAAACAAAAATATGACTACCAATGCCCAAAAAATAATTTCAAGGAAGAGGAAGAGAACAAGGAGGCCATCACTCAATAACTCAGAGACCAAAGTCAGCAAACAAGTTCAATGTTGTATGTTACCATTGTCATAGGTATGTCCATTATCAATCAAAATTTCGAACTAATTTGAATAGGCAAAATAGAGAAAGAACTAACTTTGTAGAAAAGAAGAAGAGGTGTCTCTTTTGATGGTGTGTAATGTGAATGAAGAAACTCAACAAAGCATATGGTATTTAGATATTAGATGCAGCAATCATATATGCGGACATGAGAAGACATTCTCTGACCCAGACAAATCTTTTCACAACATTGTCAAGTTTGGTGATAACTCTATAGTAACTGTTATGGAAAAAAAGAAGGGTCATTCTCTAAACTAAGGACAATTCCACCCATACTATGTCTACTGTTCTTTTTGTTCCAGATTTAATGACTAACTTGCTTAGTGTGGGTTAAATGCAAGAAAATGGGTATGAAATTCTTATCAATGATGGAGTGTGTTAAATCAAAGATATAAAGCTGAGCTTAATTACTTAAATTAATATGAATGCTAATAATATGTTCCCTCTTTATCTCCACAACACCACTCATTCATGCTTCACGGCAAAATTGAAGGATACGACAAGGCTATGGCATTTTCATTATGGTCACCATAATTTCGATAGGTTGAAGACTCTATAATGGAAAAATATGGTAATTGGCCTTCCTCAAATAACTACTTCAACTTAAGTTTGTGAAGAATGTGTTGTTAACAAATAACATTGTAATCAATTTCCACAAGGAAAGTCATGGAGAGTAAAGAATGCGTTAAAGTTGGTACATTCTAACCTTTGTGACCTTATAAATTCATCTTTAAATGGAGGTAAAAGATATGTAATTACCTTTATTGACGATTTTATTAGAAAAACTTAAGTTTATTTTTTTGCAAGAAAAATCTAAAGCTTTTGCAACTTTTAAGAACTATAAAGTACTGGTTGAAAAAGAAATGGGTATCCTGATCAAAGTTCTTCGTAGAGACCATGGCGGAGAATATCTCACAAGAATTCACAAAATTTTGTGAGAGCCATGGAATCAAAAAGCAACTTACGATAGTTTACACACCTTAACAAAATGGATTTTGTGAGAAGAAAAATTGCACTATTTTGGATATAGTGCAAAGCATTTTGACAAGAAGTGGCATTCCAAAAACCTTCTAGCTTAAAGTAGTAGGAATGTCAATTTTGGTCCAGCCCGTCGGGCTCAAGTTTATCGGGCCACGTGTCAAAATTGTTTAGCTCGACTGGAATGTAAAAAAGGACATTGTTTTTAATTTAAAAAATATAAGGTTAGGCCAGGCTAGTCTGAACCGCCTGTAATCGTCGGGTTATGGGCCACCCAATTCGTGGATCGAGCCGGGCCTCCATTGACATCCATATGAAGTAGTTAATTGAAGCATTAATATTTTGAATAGAAGTCTCACACTTGTTGTTCAAAATATGGCGCCAAAAAAAGCATGGACCAGACGGAAACTAATGGTAGATCATTTCATAATTTTTGAGTGTGTTGCCTATGCCCATATTTCGGACCAGAAGAGGACAAAGCTAGATGACAAATGTAACATCCCGTTACCTGCAGGAAGTTTAGAATAGTAAATATGAGTGATAAATGAGAGTTTAGAAAGACATTTCTATGTTCATGCATAATATGTCATACACATACACGTGAATAGTGAAATTGTTGCACATGAAAATAATTGTACACGCATTCATGAATAATTCCGGGTATAATTAAATTGAATTGGAATTTTAGAAATTTAATGGATTTTGAATTTATCTATATTGGAAATATTGTATTTGTGAATGTTGGTGAATTTATGGAGTATTATGAAGAATAGGGAATAAGAAATCAAAAGATATGTAGAGATAATTGGATTGTAAAGATGGGAGTTAAAGAGCTTAGTTCAAAAGAAACATGGTTAGAGCTTAGACCATAGGAAAGTGACAAGTGTCAAGTTGCTTGTTGTACTTTTGCTAGAAATAGGTTATTATTCTCTGATAATTGAAAGGTTAAGTTTTGTCCGGATAACTTCTTCTCGATCACCTTCTTCGAAATTCCTCCCAATACACAAAGTTTTTCTTCAAACACCTTCTAAGAGATTTCAATGTTTCTCCTTTTTCCGAAACCAATCCACCTTGTAAGTTGTTTCTTCCCCCTTAAGAAAAACCAGAAGATGGTAAATGTTCACAGTGGATTTTGTGATTTGTTTGGAGTTTAGGGCTTAAAGATAGTTGAAGCTTTTGGAGCTTTCAGCAGGTAATTAGTAAATGAATCCTCTAGAGTTGGGGATTTATGAAATAAAGTTGGTGAATTTACTATCCTTTGCATGGAGCATGGCACTTACGTGTGTGTGTGTGTATATATATATATATATATATATATATATATATATATATATTCATGAACCTTGTTGATGAGGGGATGAAAATTGTGGATATGGTGTTATTTGGTTTTTGGTGGATTGTTAGTGATCAGATGTGTAAAAGTGATTTTGGAGTTAGAAATAGCATTGAGATGGGGTGTAGGGTTAGTGTAGAAGATTAAAGTTGGAAAGGTGAAACATGCTCTGTTTCTTCACTGAGCATGTATTAGTATATAGGTGTTTTTAAGTGAGTTGAGGAGTATAGATAGTATCTTCTTAGGTTGACTTTTGCTTCGTCTTAAGTTGACTGTCTGTATTCGTCTGTGATGACGTCATATCGCTTGTGAAGATGTATCGTCTATAAGGATGATTCCTCTACTTTTGAACATTCGTCTGCTTTTGACCATTCGTCTACTTTTGACCATTCATCTGCTTTTGGTCATTCGTCTGCTTTTGGCAATTCGTTTGCTTTTGACCATTCGTCTGCTATCTACTTCATCTTATGTGGACAGAACCTTGCTTGATTCTTTCAGCCATAACTTTGTCGCTCTACCTCCAAATGACCTGATTTTTGAAGTGTTGGATTCATAACACATTTCTCTATCTTTCCATAGAGATTACAACTTTTGGTTTTGACTCAAAAGAGAGTAGTCTAATTAAAGTAAGGCTATCAGTTGGAAGAATATGAATTGGATATTCCACTGAACATACTTCAGTATTTTGACTTTTTTATCTGGATCAATAGGTTTCCAAATGAGATGATTTTTGATTCGGAGTAAACGAGAGACATAAAGATACAGATTGTCTAAACAAATTGAATTTTGATTCAGTCTCTAAGATGTTTAATTTTTGGATGGAAGTTGGGCATAATCCACTGGTTTTGAATATAAACAACCCGATAATGTTTGAGGCATATCTTCTAAATTACTGAACCAAATTGAGTGATTTTTTAGATGAGTTTTGGATATGAGACCGATTTTGTGATGAAATTAAAGGAAAGATACCCGGAATGTTCATGAACATGCATTGTACATAATTCATTTCATACATGTGCATTATTGAATACTTATGATTGTGCAAATTGTGATAT
>JANKOE010000204.1:4665165-4677653 GCA_026284465.1 Erythroxylum citrifolium
TACAAAGTTATCGCACAATACAAAGTTTCCCCCTTCCTTCGTTCACTGCAAAGTTGCACCAATTCTACCAAGGCTGTGTATTGATAAACCCAAATCTTGGAAACATGCCTGAAATACGCCAGTTTGTGTTCTCTCAGATTGCTCCAGATGTTTCCTTCCATGACATCGTTGTCTTCATTGTCCCTGTGCTCCTTACCTTGCTTGAACTCAAGTGTCAGGGAAATACTTATGATTCTCCATTTGAAGAACACCCCATTACAGTTTGGTTCGCTACTGGCTGTTTGCTGGTTTACTGCCTGGTATATGCCGTCGAACTGGGGGAATTCTCAGGTAATGCTCAAGCACACACAATTTTTGTTCATCGTTTTAAGTTGTTGTTCGGGTCTCTATCTATAGCTTCCCTTGCATCAATGATCTTTCCAAGCTCGTTCCAACCATTCTTGTATGGAATCAGTATCATTCTTTCGGTGGATGGTCGTCAGCTTCTCTTCAACACAATAGCGATGTTCATCAATGTGGTTTATGTCACCATTAGGAGTAGATTTCTCATACTGAGGGATCAAGGAAGCATTCTTCCTGTGTAAACACAGCTAAGACTTGGTTAATGTGTTTTTTTTTTAAATAATGTGTGTTTTGGACCTTTGGTTATGTAACATTAAGATCTTGTGTGGTTATTATACAGAAAAGGAACAAAAAAACAAAATAGTAATGCAGTTGCGCAGGTTGTTTAGTCCTTAAGCTTTTAATTGGTCTCCCATTAACGTGCAATTCAACTAACTTACTTTATTGATTGGCTGGTACGGCCACATGACAGTCAGGCTAGCCTATTTATTTAAAATTAATTATTAAAATTATTAAAATAAAAATTATAAAGTTAATTAACTTTATAAATTTAAATTAACTCTAAATATAATTAGCCTAATTAATTAATTAATGAACACAAAATATAATTACCTAAACACCTAATTGGGTCATTCTCAATTATTCACCCAAATATCAATTTTCTATGACTGTTCATGAATTTGCTGATCAGAATATACGGTCGAGAATGGAAGAAAAGACAGACAAGAAAGACGAGGATTTGCTTTCCCGATTCATTGGAAACTTCGACAGATCACCTGAATTTCTCCGAGACATAGTAATCAGCTTCATTCTTGCAGGCCGTGACACAACATCTTCAGCTTTGAGTTCGTTCTTTTGGCTATTGTCATCAAACCCGAATGTGCAGAGGAACATATTAAAGGAGCTCGAGGCAACACGGGCACTTAGTGGTAAGAAAATCGGTGATACTTACAGTTTTGACGAGCTCCGAGACATGCAATACTTGCATGCCGCAATTTCAGAGACATTGCGATTGTACCCACCAGTGGTTATCAACACAAAAGCTTGTAACGCCGATAATACATTGCCGGACGGAACAGTTGTTCGAAAGGGGTGGTTTGTGACCTACGTTGCATATGCCATGGGGAGGATGGAGAATCTGTGGGGAGAGGACTGCCATGAGTTTAAACCTGAAAGGTGGCTTGAGAACGGAATATTCAGACATGAGAGTTCCTACAAGTTCTCAGCTTTTCACGCTGGACCTAGGATCTGCCTTGGAAAGGACATGGCATATATTCAGATGAAATCGATAGCTGCCTCGGTGATCGAGCGATTTGAGATCGATGTATTGGACAAGGACAAGAATCCAGAGCGTGTTCTGTCTTTAACCCTTAGGATGAAGGATGGGTTGCATGTGAGAGTGAAGGAAAGAATTACTGGAGCTTCAGCTGTTGAATCTTGAAGTCTTGTTTTCGATCAAGAAATCGAGTTGGCTTTACGAATATTTTGCTTACTTTAACAAAGAATCTCCATGTTCTGGTGTATCTTAAAAAAATCTAATACGAATCTGATTATGAACTTTGAATATGTTCAGATGCCTATGAACACTAGTTCTGTAAAAAACTTGGAACCTACCCTGATACCTGAATGATCCTGGTTGGAATTGTAGATTCACCAGATGTGGACATGGAAGAAGTCAACTTTGTTTCTCAGTTTTAACTGCAGCAAAATCCCAAAACTTGTGTCTGTTTTGAACACAGAAGCAAAGTTCATAGCAGATTCAGCTTGTTTTTCTTCTTCATTAATGGGGGATACGTGGCTCTCATCAAAGTTATACCACCTATTCTCATAAAGTAGCTTCTCATTTACACTGTATTAGGTAGGTATGTGTAGAAACTGTGGACTCAGAAAAATTCTGTTAATCCATGGAGGCAATACTGCGGAACTAGCCAGAGCACACTTAAGGTGATGATCCTTGAGTCTTCTTTGCAGGTATGTTATGCCTGTGGGTCGCAACGAGCCCTCCTAAGAGGGTCAGGATACTGAAGTCTGACAAGTTTGCTGCTGGGATTTGAAATGAGCATGACAGGTTATGATTCATGGTGTGCGAGCCTGTTGTATATGAAAGCTACTCTGATGTGAAGTAGCTAAAACATGAATGACTCTAGCTTGCCCAAATTGGCAGTAGTCTGATAAACGATTTCAACTCTTCAATTTTTTCTCCAATTTTGTGCCTTATTAAGCCACCTGCAATGTGTACAAAAGCTTGCAACTCAGAACCTTCTCCATTTTCCTTTCAGGTTGAAAGAAACTGACCTTTCGCTTCTTTTATATTCACATAAGTTTCCTATTTGTTTCTAAGTTTCTATTTTCTTTTAATTTTCTACTTTTTTTTAGTTTTTCATTTTCTCTTGAATTAAGATTGTTTTGTCAAGTTTATGAAGAGGCTTCCTAAACCTTATATTAGATATTTAATTAATAATGCTCTCATATTTTGTTGACTTCAAGCTTTCCCTACGAGTAAATTCTTGTGTTTCTACAAGGGTGGGAAGTAAGCAAGCACCATCTAGCTGAAAATATCATCAATCGGATCAGAGTCATTACGATAGTTAAATTTATTATTGCTTCATACCCGACCCGACCTATTTTTATTTCTATATACCAAATAAGTTGTTCAATGTATTACATGCTTGAGAGCATGAAAAAAAAAACTTATCCTATATTTTCCTAAGCAAATATGTCTATGAACTTGCTCTGTCCAGTTCCTCAGAAGTGTATGGATCAATAAAAGTCCTACGCAAGTCACTTTTGCGACGATCACCAGAAGAGTACAAATGAAGTGATGCTTTCAAGAGTTTGATATGGAAACCATTTCAAGAGTTCTTAACTTTAAACAGATTCAGATTTTCCATTCTCTACGATCCATTTCTAGGATGATCATCTTCAATTTCTTCATCATCTTCCTTCTTGACCTCTTCTACTGGTTTACTCGTGTAATACCAAGCACAAACAATATAATAAACAAAGTTCACAACTTGGATAGCAGCAACTAGCCAATAGTAGTAGTCTAGTTTCCCTCTATTTAGATTCCTGTCAGGCAACCAGTTAGTCCCGTGGACAGTGTACTTGTGAATTAGTGTCACCACCAAAACACCTAAATAGTCTCCAAGGGCATTTGCTACCCAGTAAAGTGCTATGGCTATGCTTCTCATACTTTCTGGTGATTGATCATAAAGGAATTCTAATGTCCCAACAGTCCTGAAAACTTCTGTTAATCCAAAGAGACAGTATCGAGGAACTAACCAGAATCCGCTCATCGGGATGATTGCTTTGGGCGAATCCAGTAAATTGTAGTGAGCTGCCACTGATTTTCTTTTCATCTCAATCAGTGCACCAACAATGGTTCCTAAGATACTTATAACAAGGCCAACGCCAATTCTTTGTAGGCATGTAATTCCCATAGGATTCCCTGTGTAGCGACGGGCGATCGGAACGAAGACACGATCGTACAGAGCAACTCCAACTAGAAGAGTCAGAATACTGAACACAGCAAAACTTGCTGGTGGGATTTGAAAGGAGTCTGTTAGGTGACGATTCATGGTTCGCAATTCTTGGATTAGAAAGCTGGCCTGATGTGAAGTAGCAGCAACAAAAATTACTCCTGATAACCAAATTGGAAGTATTCTGATCAATGATTTCAACTCTTCGATTCGGTGCACGGTTGTCAGTTTCCACAGATTTGGCGGGTTCATCTCGTCGTTTGTTCTCACTGTTGCAGCCTTATCAAGCCACCTGAAAAGATTAAAGGCCTTGGTTTGATTAATCAGAGCACAAAGTAAGAAAACCTAAAAAGATCAAAAGCCTTGGTTTGATTAATGAACTGACCTGAACTGATCAGTGTGCAGAAGCCTCCCATTCACTGATATGGCAGCATCAAGCTCTTTATTCTGATACAGAAGCCCTGTGTCCTCTGGTAGCACAACTTTTCTCTTCCTGATAGCTGAAACTAACACCTGAGCTAATCTTGTCAAGGGACTACCTCCTGGTTTTACCTTCTTATAAAGTCGAGAAGCACCTAGAAACAGGATAAATGCAAGACCTGTGGCCACTGTTGGTATTGCTAGACCCACAGTCCAGCTTATGTTGTCCTGAATATAAACAACTATGGTAAGTGCTGATAACCTGGCAACACCGAGTGCGAAGTAATACCAACTGAAAAAATTCCAGCTTCGGGATTCAACACTTTTTTTATCCATACTGATTTGATCTGCAGCGAAAGAAAGAACACAAGGCCTGACACCACCTAATCCAATTGCTAGCAGGAGGAGACACAAGTACAGGATTCCTAACTGGAACCCTGAAGCTTCCTTGCAGTTCACCAGGTTCTGGCATTCTGGTGGGTTTAGTGACTTGATGGCTGCTGATGTAGTAAGGCTAATCAACCCCTGTGACAAAAGACAGGAATTTGACTGTCAGAAGTCTCAATTTTGAATTAGTTCTTCAACATTGCATGAACTCTCCAAACTCACAGAACGCTGCTGTTCTGCTCTATATGCATTTTGAGAGTGTATGATACATTTGATTCAGGAAAGACATGATGTTCCAGGATTTTATTTGAACTTGGCAATTCAGTTTAAACACACACCAACATAGTAGAAGAGATAACAATTACCAGTTCAAAGATTATGCAGCTAATTACTATGGTCCAATATCTGCAAGCAAAAGAATCAGCAACCAAAGCCCCAACCATCGTCGTCAAGCTAGCAGTTCCATCGAAGTTACTGACAATGTTTGGGGCCTTTACGAGCGGCAGCTGAAGCTTTATAGTCAAATATGATATTAAGTTGGCATGGAAGCCAACATTCGAGAATCTGTCACATACTTCAGTTGCTGTCATAAGATCATAAACAAGGTTTTGATCCCGGTTTCATCATCAAATCATGTCTGATTAAAGCTCTTAAATTAACATGAAAGCTTGTAAATTCAAGGTACTCAAGAAGTTAATTAATCAGAACTCACCAAGAATAAAAGGTACTGCTTTGACGCCTGCAACCTTCTTGCTCTTGCCATTTTCACTCTGCTTCTTCTCCGCTTGGTTACAAGAGATTAATTTGATACCTAAAATCCAACAAAAAGACCCTGTGGAATAGCTAGTAACAATGTAATATAAATGAAAATAACCATCAAGTGAAGAATACATTCAATATCAAGAGAAGACTTATACGACAGTCCAAAATAAATCGATTCATTCACGTGTCTTAATCTTACGTAATTTAGGATTATATAATATTTTAAATAATAAATATTGATTTTACCCTTTTCATCGTAGACAACTCTAAATAGTAAATATCACAATTCTAATTTAAGCGTAAAAACTTTTTCAATCGTAAAAACTCTTAAGCCTATATATTTTACCGGTCTTTAATAGACAATTCATTACGTACAAACAATCAAAAGAATGTTAGCTTCGGAATTTCCAAGGCAATATAACTAAGGCTACGTTAGATACTATGTTAGCCTTCCTCGTACGTATGTCCCATAATAAAGACATACAGAGAGAACCAAATCTCCATTGAATAAGCCAATAGCTCCTTTATATTGTTTTTTTCTTTTCGGTAAAATCATTCTCAAAGAGTAGGACTGAATTTCCCATGCCAACTTCAACACTTCTGACATTGGCAACTACTCTAAAACCAACTATTCATAAAGTCTATCTCTACCTCAACATTTTTTTATATGGAATGAAAATTATAATTATTAACTTTTTAAGTATAAACACTCAATAAATTGTTGCTGATTAATATATCATAAATTATGCATTTTGAATAAATTATTTAATAAATTAGTAATTTAAATTCTGATTTAATTAGTATTTATAGATTTTATGTTTCCCTATTTCCAATCTATTATTATTTAAATTAATAAAGTGATAAATAACTCTTTAATTATAATTCGAATATAAAAATTTTAAATTAGTAAATCACCATCTCTATTTTTAATTAGTATTTATAGATTTTATGTTTCCTAGTTAATATAGCTCTATTTATATTAATATCTCTGAAACTATCTTATGATGAAGTCTTAACATTTTCCAATTTATATAAAAAAAATTTCATCTAAGTTTTCAATTAATTACATCCCCAAAATGAAGATCCAACCCTTAAGAAGTTTTGGATTAGAAAAATAGAGACGCAAAAATAAGTGAGAAAAAGAAAGAAAATTTTACAAAACAAGATAACACTACAAAAAATGAATTATACTGAATTAGAATTTCTAGAAGAATTGCAGCATATGGTGATACTTCAGTGAAGGAAGGATTTCATTGGTTTGAAGAGGCGTGAGAGGAGTGAGGCGTGACCCAGAGCAGCAGCGAGAGCGACACACCTCCAAATCTGATGACCCACCTCAATGTGACGACTCACCTGAGCTCCTTAGCAAGGGGAGAGAAAATGCTTTGACCTCTCTTTACCTTTACCTTTCTCTCGTCTCCTTCGTTTCACTAACCTTCTTTGACTAATTTTCAAGGACTGTGGTCTCAGCCTCAATGGTAGGCCTCCCATATGGAGCAAGCTGAACTCTCATTCACCAATGAGGACTTCCCTACTCTTTCCATGGAATCCTTCAAGGTGAAAGTATTAACAATTGCAATGATACCGACCCCAACAGGAAGGTCAGACAAACCCAAGAGTAAGGGCAAATTGGCGACAACTTTTCTCGAAGATACAATACAAAGGTGCATTAAAACACTACCAGAACGTGTTTAATTAAGACAACATCATTACACCTCCAATAGAGCTCCTTAAAGCAAGCATGAGGACTTGGTCCTCTGTTACTGGGTTTTTTCTGGTCTAAACGACTTGCATTTTCAGTCGTTAACATATGGGCAAAAGCACGTTGGAGCCAAAAAGGACTGGAACAAGTAATGTTAATGGAGGATGACACTTTTTTATTCAAATTCTCTGAAGCCTCCAACTTCGACGAATTAGTTGAAATAGGACCTGGACACATCAGGAATCAACCGATGTTCGTGCAAAAGTGGAGGCCAGGCATGGAGTTCAATTAGGATACTATAGATGTGCTTCCAATTTAGGTGCAATTCCACAAGTTACTGTTGGAGTTTTGGACAATTGAAGGGTAGAGTTTTCTTGCTAGCTCCCTGGGAAAACCTGTATACATGGATTTCCAAACGGCACGAATGGAGAGGATCAGCTATGCTAAGGTATGTATCGAAATACCTAAAGCATCACCATTGCCTAATCAATTACCTCTTATGCGTATGACTGATACCGATGAACTTGAGCAAACAATTGCGCATATCTCCTAGGCAACCGAATACATCTTCTAAGAAATGGACCCCTACTGGTTGAACTTTCCAATCAGCTTGGCATGATGAATTAATGGCGGGTGCTACTGGAATGGTTCATTGTGAGCAAGTAGTTAATGAAGTTACTGTTATTTATGGTGAAGAGCTTATAATGCATGTTAGTATGCATAAATCGCAGAATCTGGTTAGGGTAACAAACTCTGCACAGTTGGTTATTGGAAAAAAAGGATAAGATGATGAGGCTACTGATATTTCTACCATGTCTGAGAACGTGACAGTGCAAGTAGCAGAGATTATTACCTCCCCTGAGTATCAAACAATGGTGCCTGAAAGTGATTGAACAATGGTGGTAACTAGTTGTAGCATAAAACAAGTAGATGCTGATATTGACAAAATGGTGCAGCAACAATCAAATGGTCTTCAACTAGTTGGGTTAAAGACTGAACAAGTTGATACACATATTTTCTAGAGAAAGACAACTCTTGACAAATCCAACGCAGACAATGAGAAGAATCTAGACCACGGAACGAATAGTTTCACATCCCAATATTTGGAACACTATTAGAGGGATTGAGCCAACATGATATCTCCACTGGCAATTGTTGGGCTAACTGATAATCAAAGGATAGGAGACATCGAATAAACAAGGAACAATGATACCCCACTAGCAATAAACCATGTCCTAGACATCATTGATGAGTTTTGCGTGCAATCCAAATCTGCAAAAAGAAAATCTGTTAGGAAGAGAAAGCAAAATCTGAATTACCAGTAATGTTAAATGTGCCTATAATTGTATCTTATTGTTATTGTCTACTATGCAGATAGTCATACTATCTTCCTTAGGTAGGTTTAGTTCTTTGGTCATATTGTCATATGATGGTAGGATTAAAGCCTTGAACTCGTTGTAACGTTGTTTTAGTTTAACTATAATTTAAATTCATTTTTAATTTTCAAAAAAAAATCTTACATTAAGAAATAAAGTTAAAAATTACAATTTGCAATTCAACATTCGATAAGAAATTTAATCATTATTTTTTATTACTTCGTATTATAATATTACTAAAACAATACTTAATAATTTTTTATAAAATGTTGAATACAAATTACACGTTTAACCTAATATTTAATAAATTATTTTTGAACTAATTAAATTAATGACTCAACAATAATAACAATAACACCTAATAGAATGACTTCATTATTTGAAATTGATAAAAACTTGATTTTATTAAAGTTTAAGATGTTATTAATATCGTTTTGAAAATGTTAACATGCAATATAGATAACAGGTAAGTTTTTTAAAAAATGAATGGTGCAAAATAAGACCTTTGACTCATTAAATACTTACAAAATTATACAATATTATTTATATTAAAATACAAAGTTTGTTAATAAAATTAAAAGACGGACATTTTATGTATCGAAATTTGATATATAAAATCTACAAATATATGTTTGGATTAAAAGATTTGATTAAATTGTGAAAACGAACAAAAAAAGTCAATAAAAATATGTTATATATCCTAATTATGAATTTATGATTTTAGTAATAGTTTCGTCAAAAATAAACAAAAATATTACTTAATTTTGATTTGTCTATAGAGTTCATGCTCTTAAAAGGGTCTCATTTCAATTAGATTCTAGGATGATATACCGAAGTCTGTTTCTTCTTTAGTGTCATCTTACTAAAAAACTCAATGTTCCAGGTAATTTGAACTTCGAATTGATCATGCACGAAGGTGCTTCTACAATGCATGGAAACTCATATGTCCACCTCTTGAAGCAATCCCTCCATGATAAAAACCCTCAAAGTTACAGAAATCTCGAAGAAGAATATAACATACTTCTGTTTCATCTTCCATATCCGTTTTCATGGAATTCTCCTTATTCCTCCAATACATTCTCTTACTTATTGTGTTTGCTCTGTCCTTCTACCTCTACCTTGTCTTCCCTCGACAACAGAAAAAACCCTCTAACAACAACGTCGATGGATTCAGAATCTACCCTATCGTCGGAGCTTTACCGGACTTCTGGAGAAACCGCCGTCGTTTCCTGGATTGGACCGTAGAAGTACTGAGTAATTCCCTCAATAACACTGCTTACTTTGTCAGACCTGTAAAACTCCAAGGTCTTCTCACCGCTAGCCCTTCAAATGTCGAGTACATACTCAAAACCAACTTCGAGAACTATACCAAAGGCAAGCGTTTCACTTCCATTCTTGAAGATTTTCTCGGACAAGGCATCTTTAACTCGGATGGTGATCTATGGAAGGTTCAACGAAAAACAGCTAGTTACGAGTTTAACACCAGGTCGCTTCGCAACTTCTTTATGGACAACGTGAAAGCTGAGATCTCGACGAGGTTGATTCCAATTCTATCAAGAGCTGCAGAGATGAAGAAGGTGGTGGATTTTCAGGACCTGTTAGAGAGGTTTGCGTTTGATAATATATGTAAAGTGGCTTTCAAAGTCGACCCTGGATGCCTTGGTCGTGATGGAACTGCTGGTAGCGAGTTCATGCAAGCTTTTGAAGAGGCTGCGCTCTTGTCTTCCAACAGGTTTTTGAGTGTGCTTCAATTAACATGGAAATTCAAGAAGTTTTTCAACTTGGGGACCGAAAGAAAGCTCAAAAGATCGATCAGGACCGTTCATGAATTTGCTGATCAGATTATACGGTCGAGAATGGAAGAATAGATAGACAAGAAGGACGAGGATTTGCTTTTCCTATTCATTGGAAACTTGGAGAGATCACCTGAATTTCTCCGAGACATAGTAATCAGCTTCATTTTTGCAGATCGTGACACAACATCTTCAGCTTTAAGTTCGTTCTTTTGGCTATTGTCATTGTTAGAAGACCTAGTGATATCAACGGATCCAGACTCATCTCCTCTACTGGGCTAGCTACAAACATCGGCGGCCCACTTCCAACATCCTCTATTTTTTATTTCTTTGTACATAATTCTTTGTCTCTTCTACAGCCTGTCTCTGTACCTAGCAGAAGGAATAATCACAGCTGTCTTTATTTCATTAGCTAGTTTTTTGTCTTATTCTTTATTCTAGGGTTAGCTCAGCTCTTGTCTCGTGTATAAATATTCCTTGGATGTTTTCAATACAAAATGAGTAAGAATACTTCTTTCTCACCTACGGTTGTCCCTTTTTACAGTCATCAAACCTGAATGTGCAGAGGAACATACTAAAGGAGCCCGAGGCAACACGGGCACGTAGTGGTAAGAAAATCGGTGACACTTACAGTTTTGACGAGCTCCGAGACATGCAATACTTGCATGCCGCAATTTCAGAGGCATTGCGATTGTACCCACTAGTGGTTATCAACACAAAAGCTTGTAACGCCGATAATACATTGCCGGACGGAACAGTTGTTCGAAAGGGGTGGTTTGTGACCTACGTTGCATATGCCATGGGGAGGATGGAGAATCTGTGGGGAGAGGACTGCCATGAGTTTAAACCTGAAAGGTGGCTTGGGAACGGAATATGCAGACATGAGAGTTCCTACAAGTTCTCAGCTTTTCACGCGGGACCTAGGATCTGCCTTGGAAAGGACTGTTGGATTTTTGAAGAAAAACAGAAAGAAAGAAGATAGAAGTAAAACTTTTTTCTGATCTAATTTCAGCCTTAAATAAACATAGAAATAAAAGAACCTTTCTAAACGCAAGCAACTAGGAGAATAATATAGGAATCAAGAAAAGTTTTACTACTCCACTAATTTCACAACTAATGACTAGATAAACATGATCACATAATCAATAAAAATAATAATTTTAAATCAACATCCAATATTTCCCCTTCATTTAAACATTAAACATATGTTCAGAATATTTTAGAGATTTTATTTTAGACTTTAAAAAACAAAAGAATATGCAGGAGAATATCTGCCCCAAGGAAGCACAAAATGACGTAACACAGTAACGTAGAAGCAAACGACGCAACATAGTACCGTAAAATTATTTTTAAAAAAAAAAGTAGAAGCAAACGACGTAGTGCAGCAGACAAAGGCGACGTGGTTGATCTTCGTGATAATTCTCTCCATACATATCTCTAGAAGATGAAGCTCTGATATTACTCTAGAAAGTGCCCCTCTAAGGTTTGAAGAGGACTCCTTCAGCCAACAACTTGTTGAGCTTGAATGTTGGTTGAGGCAAAAGATCAAGCACTTTGTGCACTGTTCATGCAGGACTCTTTCAACTGGAAAATGTTGGAACTTCAGTCCCTCGAATTTGATCTATCTCTAAGATTACAGCTCAATTCCTCACAAATGAATGTATGACAGATGATTTTGTATATATTTATAAAGAAATGTAGCTCTCCTATTATATACGAATGAAACAATGAATTTTTCAGATTTGCAAACTCTGAATCTGTGAAAACTACTTCAGCTACTCACTCATCAACTTCTGACTTTTCAATGGACTAAAATGATGTGAAAGGATTACTAACAAACCAAGAGGACTGAAATGGAGCTTGAGTAAAGGATGAAATTTCGATATTCACTCTAAAAATGACTTCAAAGTAGTATCACGTTTTTTTCAAAGGAAAACAGAACAATCACAAAAGCTTCTTCAAACTCTAATGCTAAACTTGCTGTTGGAAAATCAAAACAAAAATGAGCTACTGGATAACGAAAACAACAATGAAACTTAACAAGAAAATTGAAACTTGAGAGAAAATGATTTTGTATTGAAGGTTTTCTGTTTTTTCACCTTACATACGAAAATGACGAGAATGAGCTTTATAATAGCTCTACAAATTTTTGCTACAACTAGAAACTAGAGGACAAAAGCATAATCTGATGAGTAAAGACTAACTAGTTCTGACTTTTCCAGATTTG
>JANKOE010000204.1:4696840-4709472 GCA_026284465.1 Erythroxylum citrifolium
CTTTTGACTAGTGGAGTGACTGGAGAGTTTGCAATGGAACAATCCCCAGGTATTGCTGGCAAAGGTGTGTCCTCCTTTATAGCTATTTTGTCTTGAATGCTCGTTCTGAGAATTCAAAGTAAAACTAGACTCTAGTCACCACTAAAGAGCTCATTCTGAGAATTCAAAGTAAAATCCAACAAATGCCGATTAGGTGCAATCATATCTTCCAAATTTCTTCAGCCCAAAGTTTAGTCAATCCACACAGTAACTACAAACTTTGATAAATCTTTGACTTTCCCAAGCTTTGTTACGTCCACAAGATTGACTCTAACTATGCCCACCCTGACACCCACCTTTTAAAACAAACAAAGATATCAATCACTTGCCGAATCATTCAACTGAAATTGAAATCAGAACACACTACAATAATGGAGTTAAAATGACTAGCTTTACTGATTCTAAATTCCCACAAAATGGTACCTTTTTTCTCTCTTATTGCGAAAAAGAAGAAGAAAAGAAGGCAACCACTCAAACTAGAAGCATATAGAATTTCATTTTTTTACAAACCAAATACATGTATTAGTAAGATGATGGAAGCAATATGAACAGGAGATCCAAACTCCAAATTATAGTAAACATTTTTTCAAGCAAGAATATGAGTTCAAACAACTATGAAGTGTTATCTACATATCGACACTACAAAATACCAGCCACTAACAATTCCACATAACACACGAAGGATCACCAGTTAGAAAATTCATTCACTTGATTAAACAAAGACAAGCTTCCTTGTTACTAAAACTAAAGACAGAGAAGATTTTTCTTTTGGTTACTAAAGGATATGTGATAAAGATTGAGCTAAAAGAGTTCCAGAGGGTTAAAACCATTAATACATGTTCACACTAACAAAAGTTTGATGTTTGCACTTATAAATGGATGAAGCAAAGGCTTGAAATTTCATAAGCCAGTAAATAACAGATAAAACACAATAATTTCAGATCAGCCTAACGTGAAGAGTGTACTTAGACATTATAAAAACTATGTGCAATTGAAAAATAGCATTTACTTGACTTGAGTTTACCCTTAATTTCAGTCTTGGAGCTGAAGAGAACACTTCTGAAAAAATCTGTAAACTTAAAGGTACAAAACAAGTAAGCGTGTGCTTTCAGGGAAGTGTATTCATCAAAATAGGGAAGGATATTCTTAAAAAGAGCAGAACTAAAACTTGGTAAGGATCAAACACTTATAGTTGCACTTTACAAGGCTTAAACCGATGGTTTGTCACTGAAACCTTTTGTCGAATACTTAACCTTCCTACAACAGAACAAAGACCTAAAGTGACAAACTTTTGCAATCTTCTGTAAGCCTTTTCCATAAGACACAAAGACCTAAAGTAACAAGCTTTTGCTATCTTTATAGTTTATACTCAAAAGTGATGAAGTTAACTTTAACCAGAGAAGCAAATAACGAATCAACTCTTTCTTCAAGCATATGAAAAGTAAAATCCATGAACCCTCAAGACAACAACTTTATGATTAGTTGTTGCCCTCTAAATCTAGAAACAAACAAAAAACCAAATACTTGAAAGAAATCCCAATAGATTATATTGAAAAAGATACCAGGAAAATCCCACAACCTATAGCGCAAAAACTGCCGCTTTTCTCACCTAAACAGAGAGAGATTACCTTCTACTTTAGTCCGGTGACCGTCGTAGACGGCGGCTGCGGCCAATCAGTTTGTTGAAATGGGGCAGTAACCACTAACCAGCTATGTTGTAGAGAGGAGAGAAAAGGACAAGAAGCGGCTAAACAATACATATATGTGACGTTATATAATTATGGATTAATACTCTTTTTTCATGTGAATTTATTATTTAATTCTTTATAATATTATTTAATTATTACACAAGTTTGTTATATTTTATTTATATTTTATTTATTTATAAATTTAAAATAATAGGTATTGAATTTAAAAATAATTATGTAATATCGTATTTTATTCTATAATTATTTTGTCATAAAATTATTTATTCCTGTCTTTCCTGAATTAATCATTGAATATGTTACATAGGCCTCTTTAATAATTCCCAATTCCCAATTAATCCAAGATTATCTTTTTTTTTAAAGTTTATTATATAAATGTAAAAAATATACAATAATAGTATTTAAAAAGAAATAAGAATTTATGAGAAATTTTTTATTGGTATTTGTTAAATTAAAATTTTTAATTAAGTTTAATTAATTTGCAAAATTCATTTTAATAATTTAATTATTAGCAGATTTAGCCATTCGCTTAGTATTATTAAAAAAATTAAAAGCTTACTTAAATAAAATGATAAAAGTTTACACACTTGGCAAAGAGGAAGCACTTGATGTGCTTGGCAGCATCTGGTACTCCTGAATCAGTCTACCAAGAGCACTGCTGGTGAACAACAGATCAAATGTTCCTAGGAATGTGGAAAGTTTGTCCTGAAAGGTCGTTTTGCTCTGCCCATTCCAAGCAGAAAGCTGAAAGCAGTCTATTCTATGCCCAACATGAAAATCCTTAAGCACTATGTTATACAAGTGTTCTTCAATATGAAATATGAGTCCCAAACAAAAAAGGAGAAAGAATACTTTCAACTGGAATTGTCAAAACAATGAATGCATAGATCTCAGGAAATGAGTAGACCATCGCCGGCATACGTTTTAGAATACGGATTGATGAGTCTTAACATAAATGCAATCCAGAAACACAGAATGCTGCATGTTGCATACTAACAAAACCAGTAAGGCACAATAATTCTTGAGAAATGTTAAGCCTAATGTCACAATACAAGAGAATTGATACCCTCTGGAAGCATTACATAGAGCTCAAAAATGTTCAAAGAAAAACCAACAGTGATACACTGATATAAAAGTATCTGCTGTTTCTGACAGCTGTGGTTAGAGACAATATGATGGAAAATGGCTGTCACCAAAGTAAGAAAATTTTCCTTGCAGCAAGGCCCCAGGAAATTTTGAAGGTTCTACGGCTAGAAACTACCATAAAATTCAAATATTTTCGTGTGTGTGCTTGTGAGAGAGCTACGGGGTGGAGAGAAAGGGTAAAAGAAAGCTACTTACTTACATGGAGAGCTATTGCAGTATGTCCTAGATTTCATCATGGAAGGAAACCAACAACCAGTTATGAGAAATTAATTACCTTTGACACTGGAAGCACAACTGTTGAAAGCTCTGATTCTATCAGAACAACAAAGCAATGCATGTTTAAAATTTTCTTTTTCTGCACTACAGAACAATAGAATTGAATAAGATGCAGAAGTAGCATCTTGGGACAGTAGAACTGAATAAAAAGAAAGATCTTTTGTACAATGAATTTAATCAGCATTAAATAAAAATTTTCGTTTAGTTCTATCATCAGCAAGTAGAAGATTAACAAAAAATGTATCAATAGCGTAGGAAACATAAAAGAGCTACAATTGTTAATGCTTCAGATTTCCAACCACTGTCAATTGAAGTCCTTCAACCTTTTTTTCAACATATCCATTGATTTCTTTTTTGCACTTTGCTTTGTATTTCTATTGGAGAGGCTACCGAATATTCCATCAGCAGAGTCCTTGAATTTCTCACAGACCGTGGCCACCTTCTTGTAATCCAATGTGTTGTAGTTTTTCTGTCTAATCACAGGATTCATAAAGTTCTCCGGCTGGCTGCTTGATAAAAGGTTAATCAATTGCCGTGCCTCAGTTAAGCAATCTTTAAAACTAACTTCTCTGTAAACCTCACTCAAACCAGTGCCGTGAAACCTCTCATCGGCAAAATTTTCTAAGATCATCAAGTCGTTGCTGAGAACCAGGACTGCATTGGCATTGAATCTTTTGACATTATCACTAAGAAAAGCTCAAACAAATGAATATGAGATGTGCTCCAGAGCACCACTCCCTACCTTGTATAAAGCATCCATAGGCAAAATCTGTTGAGCAGTGAACAAAATGGTGTCCAGGTAAATTAAAACCTCATTTACATAATCACTAACATTCTGAGATGCCTCTTCTACTATCCAGTTGATGTTTTCTGTTAGTGCCATAAACTCATCTAATTTAATGTTCACCAAATTCAGTAAAGATAGGTAAGCCTCATCCCTAGAAGTTTTCAGCATTACCTTGGCCGTTAATACAGCTTGAGGCCTCTCAACTGATCGGATAGGAATGCCACATAGTTGGGCAGAATGTTGAAGGAAAAAATCACAAGCTCTTTCAAGAACAGATATGTTAGCGGCAATTTGCATGGCTTGAGATACACCAATAGCACTGCTCTGAACTGTAGTAAGTATAGCTTCATTTAACACATCAATCAAGATCTTATCTAAATACTTTCTAACAGTATCAAAAAATTGTGTATGCACCCCATAAGACAAGTAATCAACAGACCCTTTGATAAAGGATCTAACAATGCGGCAAGTATCAGGTACCATGGAGGAAAAAGGTGCAATATATGGAAAAGCTGGCGTTATGTCTGATGTCTGGAGATGAAAAGACAAGACATTGTTTTCATAATCAGTATCCTTTTTCATTACCATCTGCTCATATGTGTCGTTGGCAATGACATTAATAATTTGCTCCCGACACTCTGCCAAAAGAAGATCATGGTACTTGTCTCGTGTATTATCAAGTAAGTTAAAGATTTGGTTCATTTCAAAACCATACTGTCTGAGAGTTGCCCCAAGAAGAGTGACATAGTCCTTCACCAGGAGAAGATGGGTTGCAGAATCCATATGGGAAAACTGCTCCTCTAAGGTGGATGTGATTTTATTTACAGCCATTTCCCACATTGTTTCCAGCTGATCTGAAGACAAAAGATCTCCGGCAGTCCTCATGACTCGATCCTCCACTATAAAATATCCTGCAATATGAGCAAAGTATGTCTGATAAGACTCAATAAACGGCTGAGAGTAAGAAACTTGCAAGTCTGAACTTAGTTGCAACATCCGATTCTCATAGTAATATTCTCGAAAGTGCTCCTGGATTCCAAGGCAAGCATGGATATGATAAGCTCGGTAAAGGGGAACGAGATCAAACTTCAACATAGAATCTTCATCAACATCCTCAATATCTAACGTAAATAAAAGATCTCCTGATCCCAAATTGTTCTGTTCCTCGGCTTTCCTCTGATGGTCCAGCATTTTCTCATCCCTTTGACGAGTTGATGCAAGACGACCTATTGCCATTTGTCCAATATCTTTTGCTGAACTTCTAATGTGAACTAGCCATTCATTAAATTGACTAGTTACTTTCTTTTCAATATGAGTCTTTATAACCGGAATTGTATTCTCTATTGCTGTTCTAAGAACCTTCATTGGGATATTCTGCAGGCATCTACTCTCAATCATCTCCACCGTTTTCAAAGCAGGATAAAACTGGTCTTCTGGCATGTGATTATTGCACTTAACACAAAGTTCCAAAACTTGAACACAAATCTTTGACAATTTAATGGCCTCACTGACATTCTTCTTGACCGAATAGGATTCAAGAAGTTCTTCAAGTTTGCTCAAAAGAGCATAGCCAACCTCTTGCAAGCTAAAATTGTCACTTGCAAGCTCGCTTTTTAGCTCTTCAGCATCAACCAAGACACCACGAAGTTCATCTACCGCAAGAATAAAGTCCTCATAGTGGGTCTTGCAGAGATCCTCAATCTCAATTTCCTTCTTCTTTACAAAAGACTTGAGTTGCTGAAGGAGTGCTTCAGGACGCCCCATTTCAAACGCATGCCTAACAATAGGACCCACATCTTCCCCATTTCCAATCAAAGTGGCCAGTACTAAGTCCTCTCCGGTATCCCCATTCTCTACAACTGTTCTTCTTTTTGGTTTAGAATCCATAGAGTTGATAAAACCCTGAAATAAAATAAGCACAAACAGTTAAGAACGAAAAGAAATGCTTCAAAGATATAGAACAAGTGTTTTTGCTCTAATCCAAACAGCTTCTTCTTCTCTATGCTTGGTGAGAGGAATGACAATTTTCAGTACGAAGTAAACTGTCAATTGATTTACCGAGCGGAAACCTGTATTTTAGCTCCACGTTGGCTGATATGGAACTGAACCACAACCACTGTTTTTCCATTTGCTTAGTTCAAACAACAAACAAAATGGAAACTTTTTGGCAAATCCATACGTGTTCCTAAGCCAAATTGCATACATAATCAAGAAAAACTCGAACATAAACGAAATCAGAATCCCTTTTCCAGGAAAAGTCATTTAACGTAACCAAACCTGAAAACATTCCATAAAAATAACACATTTTCCAAGAAAAAGCCCCCGAAGAACACGACTACTATAAGAATCAAAAAAGGAAAATCTTTATTTGCATATAACCAAATAATCTCAGAGATCACAGATGCCATCACATATCCAACTCTGAAACGAAAGCAACTATAAGGACAAAAAAAAAGAAAAGAAAAGAAGAAACAACAGTGAACACACGAAACCCACAAAAACCCAGATAGAGAATCAGATAAAAATCAAAACTTGAATGTGAAAGGGACTTACGGAAAGATAGAGAGGATGTTTGGTTCAGAATTGGAGCTTAACATTAACAACAGAGAGCTCTCCTGAAATTCTTCCTTTATTAAGAGTCAACTTTCTCAATGAACAAATTAAGAGACCATGGGCCATTTGGCTTTCGTAAATCAAAATAATCGAATTTTCAATCCGACTATGTGTCCATTTCTGTTTGTTTTCCTCCACTTTCTGTTGCCATTTCCGCTATGGTAAATTTGATACTTTCACTCCTACGCTTGCTTCTTCCAGGAATGATCTACGTTTCAATTCAACGGAAGAAAAAAAGATTGAACCAAAACTGATTTTTAAAATTAATTTTATGATTGCCGTTTTGTTTGAAAATAGAAATTTAATCAATAAATAAAAATTTTAACCGACAGTCAATTTAACAATAAAAATTTTAAATCTTCAAATTTTCTAATTCCGGTAGATTTATTTTAATAATTTTTGTTTTTAAAAATTAATTAATTAATCAATCAATTTTTATCAATTAATTATTTTAAAATTAAAATAAATTAATTAATTTTAATTTAACAATCTTTTTTAATTAAAGTTTAAATAAAGGATCAATTTTTTTAATTTTATTCATTTTTTAGTCAACTTTAAGACAATTATGGTAAACCTTTTAAATGTCAAATATCTTATCTTACGATTTAATTTCCGGTTTTTATAACATTGAAATTAATTTAAATATTTAAATATATCCTTTGTTATTCTTAATTTTAGTAGAAAATTTAAAAGAAAATGATTTTTTCAATGCATGACTATATTATATTCATCAATTATTTTTTCCAAGAAAATAGGGAGATGAGTTAGTTATTGATAAGAATTAACCAAACAGAAAAATCACATGTAAGTTTAATTAGGAAGAGAATTATAAAACTATATATAGTGATCCTTTTGTACATAATTCATTTTAATTATTTATCATATATCCTAAGTATATTGTATTTTATAGATTAATTATGCTCCTTTTAGTCCAAGTTTTGAATTAACATATCAGAATAGTAATTATCGAAATACTAATATAGTATTTACCCAAAAAAATACTAATATAGTAGCAAAAGAGAAGTATAATTCTCCATTAATCAATATTTATATTTTAGGAAGACATAAATTGAGTATTAATATGTACATAATTTTAAAGTACCCAAAAAATAGCAAATAAAGTAGGAGATAAGGACCATACCTGTTCTTTTAGGTTTATAAGTTAGAATTAAATTTTTTAATTAAAATATATTATTTATCACAAAACAAATCGATAATTTTAATAAGTCAAATAAATAAAAATGATAATAAATTAAATCATATTATAATTTTTATTATATCATTTTGATAAGATTTGATAAAAAGGTAACATTTTTACCGTCAAAATTGTTAATATTAAATAAAATAATTTGTTTTAAATTGCTTCGAAATTATTTAAATTGAATCAATTCGATTATTTTAAATTTGATTAAGATTTAATTAATTCTAAATATGGTCGAATTAACTGAAATATCAAAAAGAATGAGTTGATTATATTATGTATCTAAGTCGAATAGTACACGACAAAGGGGATGATCCCAACATAAGTTTCATAAATAGTATATACTATTCATTTTCCAATGACTATTTTACAGCTTCTCTGTTAGAATTTGGCAGATTATTCGATGTAATCAATGTATGTGTATAAATTAATACCAATCTCTAGATATGAGCTTTAACGAAAGGGGAAATTTGAGTTATTTTTTCCTATATTAAGTAATTCTTAGTCAAAATTTTACATTTTTATATATTAAATAAATGTTCTAATGTATTATTATCAATGTTTTAAAAACTGAATTAGAAATTAAACCGCTAAGACAAAAAATTTAAAATTTAAAATATTTCACCGGTATTAAATCATTATAAAACTATATAACGATTAAAAAAATAGAGAAAATATCTAAAGATTGAATAAAATGTTTTCTTATATTAAAAAATTATTTAAAAAAATTACCAATATCCATATGCACGATGTGGTGCAGGTGGTGAATCTGGAGGCAAGGATATTCCAGAAGGTGGAGAAGAAAATCTGTGTAGACCAATGGAAGTTGAAGATGATATCTTGTGTCTTTCATAGGCTGATGCAGGTAATGGAATTTTCTTATGGAATTGTTTTGAACTCGAATGATAATAATTACTAATTTCATTGTTATATGAAAAAAGAAAAAAATGTTTTCTTATATATGCTTCTATCTTGTTACCTATGTTAAATAATTACTAATTTCTTGCTATGATCATGATATTAAAAGGGGCCTATTCAGTCTACATCCATCTAAATCCTCGAGTGCTGATGGATTTACAACGTTGTTTTTTCAGCACACTTGGGATATCACTGATGAGTTACTTATTGAGATTGTTCTGGAATTCTTTCAGTCAGGTAAGCTTCTTTAGGAAATTAACCATACCTACATCTATTTAGTCCCCAAGAAGTAGAGACCCTCTACTATGGGTGACTTTCGGTTAATATCTTATTGTAACACTATTTATAAGGTGATATTGAAGCGTCTTGTTGAAAAACTCAAATTAGTCATATCAAACATCGTCAACCCAACTCAAGGAGCTAATTTTATGCTATATAGGCACATTAGAGGTCACATCATGTTGGTTCTAAGAGCTTATGAAGGACTATAACATAGGTTAAAAAAGTCAAAAGTTACTTACTAAAGGTAGATTTCTTTAAAGCATTTGATACAATAAGCTGGGATTTTATAAGTTTTTGTTTGGAGGCTATTCATTTTCCTTCTCATCTATTGCAATTGATTATGGCTTGTTTGCAATCTTCCTCATTGAGTATTATGGTAAATGGTATTCTTACCAAGCTAGTCAAACCTGCTAGGAGCATTCAACAAGGTGATCCTTTATCCTCTTACTTATTCACTTTAGTTATGGAAGGTTTTTCCCGGATTTTAACGAGGCTTATAGCAGCTAATGGGAGATCCAAATATCATCATCTTTGTAAAGCCACTAATCTCAACCGGATCATATATGCTGATGACCCTCTACTTTCTATGCAAAGCAGATATCCCATTTATCAACATTATGTTAAATGCTCTCAACATATTTGCTCAATAGTCAGGTCTCAAGGTTAACTTCAACAACAACAACTTATATATATTTGGTGATGTGTGAAATTCGGATGAACTAAGACGACTAACTGGTTTCACTTCTGTTTCTCATACTTTTACCTATTTGGGTGTTCCTATTACATGTTCCATTTTGAAATATCAGGACTATATTCCCATCATTGAAAGATTGAAATCTAGAATTCTGGCATGTCAAAATAAGTTCTTATCTTATACTGGCAGATTAACTCTCTTAATTTCGATTCTTAGTAGTTTACATATCCATTGGACAACACATGTAGCTCTTCCTCGGAAGTTGATCAAGGAGATGGATAGAATTATGAAGGAATTCCTATATAGTCTGGTTCTATTGATAGCTCCAGGAAGGCTAGAATTAAATGGAGTGAAGTTCCGGTTCTAAAGATGAAGGAAGGGCTTGGTATAATTCCTATCTCTACAATGCAAAAGGTTCTGATGTGAGAGTTTATGGAGATTGTACATTGATCAAAACACACTATGGATCAAATGAGTACATGAACATTATCTGAAACATACAAATTTCTGACAGCTAGATTGCTCTAGAGTTGGGACTCCTATTTTTAAGCAAATGATGATGTTGAGAGTGATCATTTATCCTTGCATACAACATAAAATTGGTAATGGGGATAAAACTTAGATTTAGTATGACAAATCACTCGACATAAGCCTTTTATCTTATCAACCAGGCTTTCAACATTTAAGGAACAAATTCCCTTTGAATTCTCATGTTTCATCTTTGATTTCGAATGGTGAATGGTACGGGGATTTTAGAGGATTCCACAACATGCTGGATCACCGTCCACGACTGAATGATCTTCAGAATGATGACTCCATTTCTTGGTCTGTAAATCGGAATGGTACTTTCTCTAATCACTCTTGCTACCAATTATTTACTGAGATGCGGCCTGATGTCTTATGGTTTGATCTCCTTTAAGGGAAGATAGTGAGTCTAAGGGCTTCTTTCATTTCTTGGTTGGCAATCAAGAATAGACTTCAGACCAAAATCCAATGGTATGAAAGTACTTATGCAACTTGTTTATTGTGTCCTACAGTTGTTGAGGATATGATCACTTATTCTTTCAATGTTCCTATGCTAAGGTTGTTTGGAGTAGAATTTTACACATGTTACCTTATCATTTTTGTGGTTATAATTGGGAGCAAATATTAAACTGGATTATAAATAAATCGGTAAGGAGAAAACTTAATGCTCCACTCTTCAAAGTATCATTTACGATTGCCATTTACATCATATGGAAAGAGCGGAACAGGAGACGGTTTACTAATAAGAAAATAGAGAAATACCAACTGACTGATGGAGTTATTAATAATATCGGAGCTTGCATCTATGCTAACACAGCTGCAAAAGCACTTGACTGTTGATATAAAGAGCATGTGGGGCTTGTAATTTGTGTTCATACTAAGGTTATCTTTCTAGATTAACTATGTGTAATTAATTTTCTTTTAGAGTAATGGCATCCAGCCTTGAACTCATTATAATGTGATTATAGTTTCATCTGTATAATCCTTTATTCATATTTCAAAAAAAAATCTTCTATATAATATGTGTATGTGTTTCTATTAAATATGATCTTTTGACTGTAGATTTAGTTTCATTGATTAATAAAGTAATTAAATATATTACATGTTTTAACAACTAATTAAAATGATAATTTAATTAACAATAATGCTAAATGTTACAAAATTAATTCAAACTTTAATCTCTTGAAGAACGCAAGAAATCTTAAGATTGAAATTAATCTATTTCAAATAATCCTAACAATTCCAACTTTTTTCTCATAAATTACGTAGTTTTAGTATAATTACTTAAAATCATATTTTTTAACTGAACTCGGGCTACAGGCAATAAGAGTTGCCATCCCTAATTGCTAGTTTAAAGAATTATCAATACATCTGATGAGAAAATATAAGATTCTTAGAAAAAAATATATGAACCATTATATCAAAATGTAGATATTTAAAATCAATATTCTCAATGATTGTTTTAACAATATATGAAATTGCAGTCATTAACAATAGGAATGAAGAACTACTTCTATAAAACTCAACAATCTCCTGATATAAATTTTTTTAAGATATCTTTACTTTATATTGACATAATGATAACGAAGTCACTTTTCAATTACAAGCTTTTCAACAAACTTAAGTAGCATGATTGTCATAAACTTTTATTTGAAACCATTTTGCATTTATAAAACATAGTTTCTTAAAACAAAAACAATCCAAGAAGGTATCTTAATTAAGTTTACATTTCATTAAAATATTCATATATTTTCTTAAATTATAAAAATATGTGTGCACATGACATTATACGATGACAGTATCTACGTTGACCTTAAGTCGATCTGAAATTTTAACATCTCGTACCCTTCAACCACCTTCACGTTATTCCATTGCAAAGACATACCCTTACGATCGTCCAAAAAAGAAGATTTAGCACAGAATTTTGCTTTACATAAAAGGATAAAAGAACGTATCCTTTGAGCAAAAAGACGCTAAAAAGCAGATTACACATCGTCATCCAAATAACTCACATATTGTTCTTCAACTTAAGAGCTATACATGTACAAAGTATAGCTCTTGATCTATAAAAGCCAAGGAGTTATTATATCTTCAACATCGCCAATCACAGGAAGAGGGTTGAAGGGCATCGATTTTCTTTCATATCATCATCACCTGGAAGCTAACAATAATGAAGGGTTTTAGCTTTCTGCTACTTACTGTTTCAGCTTTAGCTATAGTTCCGTTAGCTAAATCATGGTGTGTACGTGTTCAAAACCAAATGGCTAGTCACGAGATGGTGCATGGACAATGTGGTGCAGCTGGTAAATCGGGAGGCAAGGATATTGAAGAAGGTAAAGGAGACGAAATGAAAATATGTGTAGAAGACTGGAAGTTGAAGATGATAACCTGTACCTTGACAGTACCTGGGACTTCAAGAAATCTGCAGTTCAAACCATTTCCTGG
>JANKOE010000204.1:5105474-5136620 GCA_026284465.1 Erythroxylum citrifolium
GTTTTAACTTAAAGTTTTATTTTTAATAAAAACCACAACTAAAAACAGGAAAAAAAAAATGAAAACAAACACCCCCTAAATTTTTGACTCTGTACTCGTATAAAATTGTCTTATTGTGAAACAAAAAAGCCGTCCCACCACAGCAGGCGGGTTGGTTCGTCTGTCGTCACCAGTTGGCGAGAAGACCTTAAGATTAAGATAGGTTGCTAAAATAAAGGGAGGGGAGTAAGTTGCAATAACAAGTAAAGGCAACGAGTGACGGATGAGAAGACTTGACTTTAGTAATAAAGAGCAGAAGTTTATCCTTGTTATTGTGGTTTGCCACCTCATGTACAAGTGTATAGATATATAAGAGTTATTGGCAACTTGTCGCCTACTAAACACATCTCTTACCTTGAAACTACCTTTTCAAAAGATACAATCTTGTCAATCCCATAAGCTTTTTAAGATCAGAATTTCAATTAGGGTTTGCATTCCTGTAAAACTAAGTCACACCTTCCTTTAATGGTGTTAAGATAATGTCATAGAAAATGTATACCAAGTTGAATACACTTTGCACTAAGTAAGTGTTACAAAGCTTCTTTCTCGTTTACTTACTAATCTAAAAGTTTTAAGCTTCAATTGCCATCATGGATTACTTGTTACTTTTGTAGTAATAAGAATGATTAACTGAGAATAAAAATATGTTAAATTTGCAAGTAAATTAAATTTATCGTTTAGTTCTCAAATGTTGACTTATTAAATAATTTATTTGAAACGCATGATTTAAAAATAAAAACATCTTGATTTACTAATACACATTCAAATAATAATCATTATAAATTTCACCAATATCAAATAAATAGATCAAACCGTCTTAAAGTTGACCAAACTCGACTTTTTAGAGTGTGATTTGTGCTTGACCTAAAGTTCGATTATGCTCGAGTCATGCAACTTAAGTCAATTAAATTGTTTAAAACGACATTATTTTATAGTAATAGTCTAGAAAATTTTCTGAGTTTCAAACTTAAACTTCACTCAAAATTCAATCAATTCAAACTTACTTTATTAATTTCGAGTTAAGTTGAGTCAAGCGGAGTTAAATAAGTGTTACCATCCCTACAATTATCATTTCAGGTCTAAAGAATATATCAAGAGAAGATTTTAACTATCCCATATTTACAGCCAAGAGAATCAGTATTATGAACGAACTAGAACAATACTTCTCGATTAAATATAAAAAACTAAAATTTAAACGATTCTTTTATACAAATGTAAACAAAGAACTTGGTAATTTAATTTGAGCAATGTACTCAATTTTTTAGATTAATTAGTTTAATTTCATAGTTTAATCTTTAGTACAATTTCCACCTAAAAGGATGCATTAACACATGTTCCTAAGACAAATACTACACTCCTCTTGAGCACTTTGAGGTCAAATACACTTGTATGTATACAAGGCTTACATGTATAGGCCTTTTGCCTTTTTTTAAAAGAGATGGAGACTCATTTGATTTGGTTACTTGTAAAACAAATGTACTAGTGCCTAACATTTGACTCAATCTTAATACGTTTGTCTAAGTCAACATGGTTCAATCATTAATTAGTTTTTACTTTAGTTGTTGTCCATTAACTAATTGCCACTTACCTTATTCAAACCATAGTCAAACTATCACATTAAGAATGCAATAACTCCGCCTTATTTTCTGGTTGACATGCCATTTTCATAATAATTTGCACGCTGAACATCATCAAAGCTTGTTAATACTTGTACGGTAATGTTAATTTTTTTTAATTTTATTCAATCTTTAATCGATTTTATGATGGTCTAATACGTGTTGAACCTCTTAAATCTTAAATATTTTGTTTTACCGATTTAACTTTTATTCTGGTTTTGAAAACATTGAATTTAAGTTAGACATTGAAAAGTTGAAATTATTTTTAATTTAAGTTTTAACTCAATTTAAGATCTAATTATTTTTTTTTGGTTGATTTGAGTTGGATTCCAATATCATAGTCAAACTATCACATTAAGAATGCAATAACTCCGCCTTATTTTCTGGTTGGCATGCCATTTTCATAATAATTTGCATGCCAGACATCATCAAAGCTTGTTAATACTTGTACGGTAATGCTATAAACTAATCTTAGAGGTTTAACACTAACTATGCCTTAATACTGCTAAAATCTTAACCCACAATTATGAATTAACCCACTTTTGTTTATGCAAAAGCTGAAACTTTAAGA
Organism: Erythroxylum citrifolium; assembly: GCA_026284465.1. NCBI lineage: Eukaryota > Viridiplantae > Streptophyta > Magnoliopsida > Malpighiales > Erythroxylaceae > Erythroxylum > Erythroxylum citrifolium. The sequence continues at coordinate 5,107,701 of JANKOE010000204.1, forward strand.
TAATCTTCTAAATAATTGTTACTGTAATGAGAAAAGGGGTTATGATATTTTCACAATAACAAATGATTAAACCATAAATATCTCTTTACTGTGTAAAGTTTCCATCAATGATAACTAATTGTTTGATTGGATTAACTTTTGGGAGTTCAATAAGCACTTTTCTCTATTACAAAAACCTTTTTTTAAAAGAAAAACGGGTATTTGACTGTAAAATAAAAAAGCACTTCTTTAATAAATATAACTTTTTTGACAACCAAAATAAACTTTTTAATAAGCTCAAATTTGGAGTTTCTAAAAAAAACCTCTCAAATGACTTTTTCAGGTAGATTTTTCATATCAATTAATGAGCCTTTTTTAGTACCTTTTGCCTTTATATTTCACACATAATTCCCACAATACCCACAAACTCATTTTTCCGTTTATTATGCATTTAACTGTTTATTCAACTTGAATATTTATTTTGAGATTTATATAATATTATTTAACTTTTTTGTTTATTTTAATATTTATTTTGATATTAGTTTACTCATGTTATAATCCATATAAAAGATTTGATTACATATATTTTCACTTATGTTTCTTATGGTTTAAAATTATATAACAATTAATATATTGTGCTTTGCATATTGTTTAATATACTTTAAATAATATTTATATTCATAAATAAATTTTATTACAAAATAAAATATAGTTTTATTTTATGTTGTCAAACAGTCTATTGTATAAAACTCTTTCAAAAAAACTCTTTTTTAAATGACAGTAAAACACTCAACTGAGTTTTTAGAAAAGTTCTTCTAAAAAAAGATCTACAGAAAAAAAAAGATCTCAAAAACTATACTGATATAAGCCCAACCAAATAGAGGCTAAGCATGCCTATAGAAAGTAATGCTTTTTTCGTTCAACATCAACGGATCAGAAATCAAATTAAAGTTGATCGATTTTTGGACCAAACTCAAACTCAAATTTAAAATTTTAAAAATTAAAATTTCAAATTTAAAAGGCCAATTAATCATCCAAACTCCAATAAAAAGTTTGAAAGGAGCCTAAAATTTGAGTGGTGCTTGAACCATTGTGAATGCGAGAAAACCCTAAGTTTAGGCAATGTGCAAGAAAGAGATTCCATAAATGGGATCGGACTCTTAAGATTGTTAAATTTTTCCTGATTGTGTTTAACTCAGAATATCAGCCTAGCCCAACCCATGGAAATGGGCCATCAACAAGTACAAATACAAGCCAGCTACCGTCATGCATGGTACATGAAAAGAGAGGCAAGCCTAATAAGTTCAATGGGGATCAGACATGTGGTCTAAATACTTCTTACGAGTTAGAAAGATGTTTGAAGAAAATCCAAAGGCAAATACCATATGAAGTTTGGTCCAGAATTCATAACAGTTTTCGCAAAAATCAGTAAATGGATATGTGATTCCATTGGTGGAGCAAAGCCTCCCCCAAATTACTCCTAATCTAAGTAGCTGTAGGTAAGGATGAGAATGCACCAAAATTAAAATCTGCCCGTTTGCGTATTCAGGTCAAGCAAGATCAACCTAAATAATAGTTTTTTCTTTTTGCTCAAAACATGTGATATGTGATATGTTATTGTGCATATTATTCAGCATACACTCAAAAAATAACAACCATGCCAAAACATGTGATATGTTATACCAAAGTTGGAATAACAAATAAAAATCAGCAAAGGAAAATGAGATAGAGAAACAGCTTCGATACAATAATAGCAGTAGATGATATGTCGAAGTGATGAGAGAGCAAAAACAATACAGAACAAACAAAATAGACATCGCATCGCAACTACTTCCAAGGGGCATACACATATCGACTTTGCCCCGCCTTAACCAAAACCAATCCCTATTATTAACTAGGGGAAGAAAAATGACTTTTTTCTCACCCTCCCAGCATTTCTTCATTTACCCATCTTAGACCTGATACAAAACTTAAATGTTATGTTGATATTCTTCTTTCCAGATACACATGGAGAAACATGAGTACACACGATACAACAAATCTAAGTGAAGCAGCAATCATCAGAGGTCTTACTTCTCATATTGTCATTTGATCCCTTCACATGTGCTCCGCTGCCTCCTCTTCTTCGTCCTCGTACTCACCCTCCTCATCAGCAGTAGCATCCTGATATTGTTGGTACTCGGAAACCAGATCGTTCATGTTGCTTTCAGCTTCAGTGAACTCCATTTCATCCATCCCCTCACCTGTATACCAGTGCAAGAAAGCCTTTCTCCTAAACATGGCTGTGAATTGTTCACTCACTCTCCTGAACATTTCCTGTATGGAGGTTGAGTTCCCAATGAAGGTGGATGCCATGGACAGGCCCCTTGGAGGAATGTCACAGACACTGGATTTCACATTGTTTGGAATCCACTCCACAAAGTATGAAGAGTTTTTGTTCTGGACATTGATCATTTGCTCGTCAACTTCCTTGGTGCTCATCTTGCCTCGGAACATGGCAGATGCTGTCAGGTAGCGCCCATGCCTTGGATCAGCAGCACACATCATGTTCTTGGCATCCCACATTTGTTGGGTCAATTCAGGGACGGTCAGAGCACGATATTGTTGAGAGCCACGAGAGGTCAAGGGGGCAAAACCAACCATGAAGAAGTGGAGACGAGGGAAGGGGATGAGATTCACAGCAAGCTTTCTGAGATCTGAGTTGAGCTGACCTGGGAACCTGAGGCAGCAAGTGACTCCACTCATGGTTGCAGAGATCAAGTGATTCAGGTCACCAACTGCAGTAAAACAATGTATATCAGTTTCTACATTGCAACAATTATCCAACATAATGACTAAGGTAGTACAGTAAAATCATTGATGATCTGAAATTATACAAAGCCAACATCAGAATGATGATTAAGCATTGAAATGGAGAAACCATCTCCACTTCTCTTCAAGAATTATAATGTCAATTACTGAACGATTATACAAAATTTTAGACATAGATTTCAGTCACGCCCGGAAGAAAAGAATTGTTAAACAGTGTTCAATGCACTAAGAAACTGATTTAGGAACAATTAATGAAGTGGTTGAGGATATGGCAGTGTGACATGGACAACATTGTTTTGAACACCAATGTCAACCAGAAATTTTAAGCCAACAGATTCAAAAGCTAGGCAATTCAGAGCTACTTACAGCTGGGAGTAGTCAGTTTTAAAGTCCTGAAGCATATATCATATAAAGCTTCATTATCCAAGACCATGCACTCATCTGCATTTTCAACAAGCTGATGAACAGAAAGAGTTGCATTATAAGGTTCAACCACTGTGTCTGAGACCTTTGGGGATGGGAACACAGAGAAAGTGAGCATCATCCTGTCAGGGTACTCCTCACGAATTTTTGATATGAGCAAAGTACCCATTCCAGAACCAGTACCCCCACCGAGTGAGTGGCAAACTTGGAAACCTACATAAATAAGAGAAAGAGCAAACAAAGCTTAGTTAGCTATTCATAAGTTTTACCCTTTTAAGAGGATATGAAATGACCAATGCATCACATTCTTCAACGTTAGAAATCTTCCGACAAACCTTGAAGACAGTCGCAATTCTCCGCCTCCTTTCTCACAACATCAAGAACAGCATCAATAAGCTCAGCACCCTCAGTGTAGTGACCCTTGGCCCAGTTGTTCCCAGCACCAGATTGTCCAAATACGAAATTATCAGGCCTGAATATCTGCCCATAAGGACCAGTGCGGACACTATCCATGGTACCTGGCTCCAAATCCATGAGCACAGCGCGAGGAACAAATCTCCCACAGGAAGCCTCATTGTAGTAGACATTAACACGCTCCAACTGCAGATCTGAGTTCCCAACATACCTTCCAGTCGGATCTATTCCATGCTCATCACAAACAACTTCCCAAAACTTGGAACCGATCTGGTTCCCACACTGTCCACCTTGAACATGGAGGATCTCTCTCATTTTTTTCCCTGCATTACCAACAAATATGAGAAATTATATTTTTTAAAATCATTCTAAAATGTCAATCAAGCTAAATCTCACACATGCAAACTAGTTAATCCCGAAACAAATCACACCTTCCGTTATTAAGTTCGAAGTCATTAACTGATAAAACACAAATTTAATGATTTTAAAAAAATTAACTGATTAAGCGCAAAATTAGCAGTTTCAGAACAAAACCAACAGATTTAGGGCAGAATTAATTGATCAAGTAAAATCAATCGATTGAGTACGAAACTGATACATTGTCAAATTCTTAATGGATATACTGGATCTTTTATATTTCATTAAAATTAAAACTTAACACACTAAATCAGTGAACAGTAAAATAAAGCTCAAAAAACACGTGAGATCTAGCAATTTAACTCCTCAAATTCTAGTTAAAATCTACAACAAATCTAGTCACGTTATAGTAGAAATGAGTACATTGAAAATCGGTATCATATTTACAATTAAAAATTAAAAAAAAATCCACCAATAAGCAAGAGTAAAACATATATGACAAAATACATAAAGAAAAAGATCAAAGTTCATAAAAAATGCACAGATCTGTTCAGATAAATACATAATGTGAACTTGAAACCATAGATCTAGAGCGACAGAGAGTACCTGAGAAAAGATTGCCTAAAAGAAATTTCAAAATTCGAAATTTAGAGAGAGAGACACACTTGTGAGGAAGTGCAGCAGATAGAGTGGGATTTATATATAGAGTGGAGTGGGATCGGACGGTGCGTGATTGTTCCCTCCTATTTTGTTTGGACACGTTTGCCGCCGTTCGATGTTTGTAACGGACGGTCCAGATTTCGATTTGTTTGGATGCTTTAATCACGGTTTTTTGTTTTTAAATTTTGGGGTTAAGCTTTGAATTGACCAATTTGCCCCTAAGCTTGTATTAGTATATCAGTCGTTTGACTTCTGATTGAAGTTGTTGAACAATTATTGACGAATGTCTTAAGGGTTAAATCACCGACATAAACTCTGATATATTTACCAGAATGTCCCCTTCTGATCTTTAATTCTTAATAAAGTAAAAGAAAACAGCTAATAACTAGTAAAGACAAAAAATAAATCTCTGAAATTAAAGAAAATGTAAGAAACATAAAAGTTAAGGTAAATCTCCAATATATTATTACTTTAACTAACCTTTTAAATAAGTATTTAATTATCTTTCGAAAAGAAGTACGATAAAATGTATTTGATGAATTTATATTTAAATTTTTATTGATGTACACAACATTTGTTATTTAAATTTAAATTTGTTAGAATTCATATTTTAATTTAAATTTAAATTTCATTTAATTAATTTGTTAAAATTTTAATATAAAAATTTTAAAATTTAATTAGTTTCAAACTTTTTATTCATCATCTAAACATGACTAAACTTGGACTTAGGCTCGACAATTAAGTGATTATTGGCCTAGCTCGACATTTTTAGAACACTACCTGAAATTTTTTTTTTTGAAACAAAGTCAATAGCAATAGCATTAATCAGATAGTTAGGGGAAAATTCCAACTACAACGGCTAGCATATAAATGTGAGACTCTGACTAAGTTATGAGCCTCAACATTGGCGTGCCTACGAACCCAACCGACCTTGATATGAGGTCTGGCGTGTAATAATTGCTTACATTACAAAATGACTCTACCAAATTCAGTCCAAGAATCATGAGAATTATTCATAGCAGAAACTACAGTTTGGGCATCCGAGTAAAAAGTTCCCCTACCCTAACAAAGCGGTAAGACCCAAGTTAACGCTTCCCGCAGTGCCACAGCTTCAACCACATCGGCACTACAACGCCCTACAAAATGACCCGATACTGCTCTTACGAAGTTGCCTTCCCCATCTTGGCATACAACCCCATAGTCATATAGACATCGCTCCATAAATATTGCACCATCAACAAAGCACAACCAATCCAATTGGGCCTCATCCCGCAACCCCTCCACTACCCCACTCGCCTCCACTGGGCGGGAACTGTTAATATGGGCTTGGTGCCAATCATGAATATAGCCCAAAGCCATGCGATACAGAGTAAAAGAAGAGTACCTTTTGGCTGTCCAAATCCGATCGTTACGTGCCTGCCATAGGATTGAAGCTAATGAGCACCATTGAATCATCCGTACCGTCGACTCTTTCTCACATACTTCCGCAAACTACTGGTTGAAACCTACCCCCTCTCGCACAACACTACCTCCTCCCCAACGAGCCCACACAGAACGAGCCTCCGGACAAGCCTATGTATGTTAAACAACCTAAAACTGATTGAAGCAGACAAAACTTTTATTTACATTACAACCACATGTTAAAGAGAGGTACAACAAGAAGCTTCGGGATTCGAGAGCCCACGAAGAGATGTTGGGCTTATCATTGTCCAGAAATTTCTTTTTATTGACTTTTTAATTAGTACAACTTTTGTGCTTAAATGGAACGAACCAAGAGACGTGTCAAAAACATAATTGCAATTCAGTCTTGTTTGTGTTCCGTTTCTCACTCTCCAGCCCATCATTAACCACCTCCATTTATCGTTTTCTACTAAAACCAGACGAGGACACCCGATAACTTGTCCAAAAGCTACAATCTACCGTCCCTTCTCTTATCTGCCGAGTCTTCCAGCTCCTCAGGGTTTGGAAAATCTGCAAATTCTGTTACTCAGGGGGTTCAATACACTGTTCTTTAGTGAAAGTTTGTTTCTTTCTCGGTCTGTCTCAAAGTGGATACGGTGGAAGTAAAGAATCTTGCTTTTACACTAAGACCCCAATTTTATTAATTAACATTCTTCCCATACCTGTAAGTGCCACGCTTTAATCTGGGTTTAACGTTATTTTTAAATTTCATGTGTAAAGTAAGGATTATGTACTTGTTCTGATTCTCTTATTGTGTGTCTGTGTGTCTGTGCGTCTAGTCTTGTATGCATATAATGTACCCTTTATTTCTCCTTGCTTCCAGCATCGATTCCTTGATGTTTCGTGTATATATGTCTGCGAGAAACTATTGGAGTTTAGCACGTCTGCGATGGTTGATTCATGTGTTGAATTTTGAGATTTTTTTAACCTCTACGCCAACTTGATTACTCTGAAGAAGAAATGCTTTCCTTTATAATTAATTAGTTGTCTTCGCATGACCACATTGTTTTGGAAGCTACATTTAGTTATTGAATTTTGTGGCTTGCAGCTCTGCATGTTTCTTTTTAATTTCACTTATCCTCTACATTCTTTTTCTTCTTTTGTCATTATTGAAAACCCTCTCTATTCAGAACCCAGTCCTTTTCTTTTGGTTTTTTCCTATGAATTACCCGGGAATTTTCTTGAATTTTCATTTGTAAGTATAATATGCTGATTCTTTTCCACTAAACGAACCTTTGCTGCTATAACATTGGATTTCTGACCATGGAAATTCATTTCAACTGTTACTAGTTTGAATCTTTTGAGACATCCACTATTGGGGTGATACATAGTTTGCATGTTGGGTATACACTACAAACAGAGCGTTGCTGAAGAATTCAGTAAACTACGGAAACTAGTAGAGCAAGTTTGAGTAATTTGTTCAGTTTGTTAACAGGATCCTCAAACTCAAAGCATACCTGGCAGCCCATCATGACTGCTGATACCACAGAACCAAGTTATTGGTTGAACTGGAGGTTCTTCCTCTGTGCACTATTTCTTGTAATCTCTATGATAACAGCAGCAATTATGATATGGAAATTTGAAGGGTCCAAGAGACGAGAATCTGATAAGAGGCACAATCAGCAAGATAAAAGATCTGGGTTTTTGTACAAGGATGAAGCTTGGAAGACGTGTTTGAAAGGAATCCATCCTGCTTGGTTGCTTGGTTTTCGAATTTTTGCTTTTATTGTCATGTTTTCTTTGATCACAGCAAACGCCATTGTTGATGGAGGGGGCATATTTTACTTCTACACTCAGTAAGTCATCCACAAAATTGTTATGCTGTTATTTTCTTTTTCTTCAATAGGAAATGACTTGGCAATTTCTATAATAGTAACTACAAAACCTATGAACATTCACATGCATACTTATGAAAAGGATACTATTTTCTTCAGAAGTTCAAGTTATGTTGTTTCTGTATGCCCTTAAAGGAATGTGGTTTAAATGAAGGTATTTTATTACTAAGTTACGCGATATCACTGATGCGGTGCATTGCTTGTCATCCTTGGAAATGGTTATTATTCATATCTTTTAGACTGAAGTGACTACTGGTTGAGCTCGTGAGTCTGGTTGTCTATTGGATCATATCTGTTCTCTATCTACATTGTTGTCCTTGGCTTGAGGCTGAGTACCTTTGTAGAGTATATTTTTTGTCTTCTTTGTTCTCTTTTGATTTTGGCTATATGTGGGGAGATTGTTGGTTTAAAGGTTCTGTGCTATGTCTTCAAGGCTTCCTTGTTTATCTAACTGATAACTAAAAAACAGAAACTGAAAGAAAGCTAGATGTCAGTCTGCTCATTGGATACTAAGGTCTTTACTCCGTTTCTGTTCAGGTGGACATTCACTTTAGTCACAATCTACTTTGCGGTAAATCTCTTCTGCAAATCTGTTTATTCATTATCCTTGTCGTTTATTGATTAAACTTCTGTCAACTTCTCCACAAACAAATGCTTGAATGTCAATATATCTCATTTGATAACCAGAACTTGGGATGACTTCTATGTTTTCAGCATTTTGCAGTTCTATATTGCATAGGTTGCTTACTCTCTATATCTCAATGTAGCTTGGATCATCAATGTCCATTTATGGATGTTTCAAATGCCACAACAGATTGGATGTTGATTTGGCAGATAGTGAGATTGTAGATGCAGAGTGTGGGACATATGCAGCTCCCTCAAATGTGGAAATTTCAGATATCAACACCCCCAAAATCATAAACACTGATGGTAAACTACATGCTCGTCAAAAGGCAGGTGCATGGGGTTATGTATTTCAAATTACTTTTCAGGTAATATTTGTCAAGCGATCAATTACTTCAGTGTATAAGAAAAACTTCGATTTTAAATTCCTCTATTCATACTTTCCTAGGCATATGTTGCTTCATTCTTTTTCATTTTCTTTCTTGTTGAGATTCCAGTAAAGAAGTTTGATTAATTCATGCACATGACATGTAACACCTTTGTTGCGTATTAAACTTTCTCAACTGGAATTACAGGATCACCTCCTACAAATTTCTTGTGTTACAGTATTTTGAGTTTAGTTCATTTTCTTAGTTCCATGCAGCTAGTACTGGTATCTTCACCGCAGTGTTGAAATGTCCCTCTTAATTTTCTTCTTTGCAACCTACAAACAGATGTGTGCAGGTGCTGTAGTGCTCACAGATTGTGTATTCTGGTTCATTATTTATCCATTTTTAACTGGCAAATACTTCAGGCTTGATTTTGTGAGTATACTTTCTCTCCTTCACGTTTTAGATATTTCCATCTGTTTAGGATTAGATGATGCGCATGGCTACCAACTACAGAACTACACACAAGACTTGCTGTTTAAATATCAGTGTCACTACTACTTCCTCTCTCGTACCTTTTTCTAATTGTTTGTGCTCTATAACTTGCAGTTGAACATTTGTATGCATTCAATCAATGCTGTTTTCCTCCTTGGTGACGCCATTTTAAATTGTTTGGTAACCATTTTATCCTTACTGTTGTTGGTAGTTTTTCATTTCCCCACCTTCATGATCAAGTACTGATATATTATATTATCCTTGCAGAGGTTTCCAATATTTCGGATTGCATATTTCATCCTGTGGACAAGTATATTTGTCACTTTTCAATGGATCATCCACATTTGTGTTTCAATGTGGTAACGTTATATTCATTCTGATATGCAATGCATACATTCGCAGATTAGTACTCATGTATAATGTTTATATCTTTTCTTCACAGGTGGCCATATCCATTTCTTGATTTGTCATCTCGATATGCTCCCTTGTGGTATGTAATCCATCTTTATCATATTGTTACTGTAAGACAATTCTCAGACATAAATATGTTGGAGCAAATATAGAACTATATGCATGGTGACTTCTGGTATGGTTGGCATGTTCAGACTTCAGACGCCGATAGATTTCAATAATCTGAACAGCGCTGATATTTGATACGATGCTAATTTTTCTGATTATGAAACTCCTTTTCTGTCCGCACCATACTACACAGGTACTTGGGAGTAGGTTTGATGCATATCCCATGCTATGGCCTCTTTGCTCTGATAGTTAGGCTGAAGCACACTTTGTTGTCCAGATCATTTCCAGAGTCTTACCAGGGTTCTGGGTGAGAAGACGGATTACTGTTATCACTTCCCACGGACATAAAAACTGTTTGAAAGAGCAGCACTTAATTGTTTGCACTGGTTAAAATAAGAGAGATGCCTATTAGCATATTAATTACTGAACTTGGTCTTAATTTTCGAAAGAGGAGCATCGCTAGGATTAGATATAAGTTGCGTCCAGGCCAAGTTCATATGCAGGTTTTGGCAGAAATAATGTGATTGCTTTCTAGTTTTTATTCAGAATGTATATATTGCAAGCATTTCTTTAGTCTGCTGTCACAGGGAGACCACTACAGAATTAAAAATCCTTTTACAGTTAAAGGGCCGTAGGCCATGGCAGGTTTGATGGTATAGCCGTTGTAGTTTTATCTTCTAAATAGTAACCATATTATTTTGTAAAAGTAATCGTTGTAGCCAGCAGCTTCATGACTTAAAGCTCAGGACCCCTTGCAAGGTAGACAGAGGCTTAGGCAAAAACCAGATATGGCTCACTTTTTCTTTTTCTTTTATGGGTTCTAATTTCTAAGAGAAAGCAAATGAATAAACTTAGACGATATGTATATATATACTAATTAAAATGATTGCTCACTAGCTTAAACTTGAGTTTGTTGTCAATTATATAAGCCATAAGGATCATATGGCCACATCAATCATTCAAGATTTATAATTTACTAGTCATTTCAATAATAATAAAATTGACAAAATGGTGAAATTAGACTTTAAAGTTTTAACTAAAATTTAATTTAAACTATAACATTTTAGCATGTATAAAAAGAATAATAAAAAGTTCAAAAAGAACATCTGTAATTTATTAATTTATGTGGGTCTCAAGCTATATATATGTATCTTATTGTTAGGAGACAATAATACAATTCTCTAAAAAAATCAACCATATATCGACAATAAATATTTTTCAACTTGTACCAGCAAATTAATATGAGAATAAAAAACTTAATAATGAAACAAATACTAAGATTTGCGTAGAAAACCCTTCAGTGTAGAAGAAAAAATCATAGGCCAAATTGACAAGTAAATTCACTAAATTCAATAAAGATTTACAAAAGTTGATCTCTCTCCTCGCAACAAGTTGTTTCATAAAGTTTCATAATTGAACTAAAGTTGATGTAACAATCAACAAACACTCAAACCAATTAAAACAATTTTTTTTAAAAAAATGATGAGATTACAACACTACTTTATTATCTCTTTATTTTTCCTCACTTTTAGTGTTATAGCCGCACTCTACCACAAAATAAGTTTTTTTGCAATCTATACAGTTACAGAGAGTTACATTATTGCCACACACGGTTGTGTATGTCACCACTATTCATGTCCTTCTTCACATAGTTCCATAGAATTGATCAACACGAGCATGTGTACTTATAGTTAAGTTACACATATCTTCCCAAAAGAGCTTCACCCTTCTTGTCTTTACTTGTTTGTCATCCACACAAACTATAAAGGCATTTACGAGTACCAAAAGTTTCAAAATAGGGTTGCACACTCAACAATCTCTCTCTTTAGCCTAATTAAAGGGAAAATAAGTTATTTTCCATTATTTACTTGAGATACATCCTAGCAAGCATATTACAAATCTTATGCTTGTTTCAGGGAATTGCTTTAGTCAATATATCAATGCCATTCAAATATATATGAACCTTCTTCAACATTAATTGTTACTCTTTATTCACATACTTCAATCGATAATATTTGACATCTTTGTGCTTTATGTGGGAATGATACATAGTATTTTTGCTCAAGTTAATATCACTTTAACTATCACAAAATACTATATAGTTTCCTTGCTTCACTTCCAACTCTTGAGAGAGCCTTTTCAACCAGAGCATCTCCTTACAAGCATCCACAACTGGTATATACTCTGCTTCAGTTATAGATAAAGTCACACATTTTTGTAACTTGGATTGCCATGAAATGATTCCCCTTGCAAATTTGAATAGAAAACTTAAAGTGAATTTTCTTCCATTAAAATCTCAAGTCATATTTGCATTTGTAAAACTTTCTAGAGTTGACTCACTATCACTAAAGCACAATCTCTACTTCGACATGCCTCTCAAATATCTTAGAATCTATTTCATTGCTTCCCAATGAAGCTTCCTTGAATTTGACAAGAATCTGCTCACCATTCGAACAACCTATACAATATTTGACCTTATACATACCGTTGCATACATCAAAGACCCTATTGCAGATGAGTATAGAACAAAGGACATACCATCTTTCTCCTTTTTTGTTGAGAGACATGCACGCTTACTCACCTTGAAGTGAGATGCTAGTAACGTGCTAACTGACTTGGCATGCTTCATATTAAACATTTCTAGCACCCGTTCAATATATATCTCTTGAAACAACTATAATCTCCTACTCTTCTTTTCTTGAGTTATCTTCATGTCTAAAATTTGCTTTGTAGGTCTGAAATCTTTCATATAAAAAAATTTAGACAAATTCACCTTCAACTTTTAGATTCTACCTATGTCTCGACCCACAATTAACATATTATCAACATAACGAAGAAGAATGATGAAGTTCTTACCTGAGACCTTCTTGAAACACACAAAAGCATCGGCATAAGTTCGTTTACAATCATGCTCCTTACTTTATCTAAGTTAATTATAGCCATCTTCCAAACAAGACTAGTCTAGGCATTTAGAGACCTGAATTTACGGCAGCCAATAATCTTTTATTTTTTTGAAAGGTAAAGGAAACTTCCATTAACCATATAAATGAGATAAACAGGGTGGGATAGACACCCAAACTTTCAAACAAGAGAAATTGCAAGACACACTAGCAAGTTCATGAGCTCCCACATTTCTTCGTCGATTAATTCAAACAACAGAAATATTAGAATTACTTTCCAAAATTAATTGACAATCCTTATTAATGCCTCCAAACTCTGAATGATTCTCTTGGTGTGATTTAATGGCAAGCACCACAAGTTAGAATCAGTAAAGATACTCCCCAAGTGTTGCATGTTATTAACCGTCCAAATAAGAGCCTGTCGAACCGCTAAGGCCTCCGTCAGTCCAGGGACGGATCCAAGGGGGGGCTAGCAGGGGCTATAGCCCCCCCCAAGCCTAAAAAATTCCTTTGTTAACTATAACCCAGCCCCCCCTAAAAAAAAAAATTTTTTTGTCCTTGCCCCCCAAGATTAAAAAATTTTGTCCTAACCCCCCAAGATTAAAATCCTGGATCCGTCACTGACTTCTAGCATGTTGTTGGGTTACCACTTCCAACCTTATATTCGATAATTTTAGCTAGTGTGCTTATTTCAAGTAGACGGTTCAATTTCATTAATATTTGCTGAACTACTGATAGTTCTCTCGGTGCGCTCTTCGTCTGGAGGATCCAGCTTATTTTAAAATTTTCCAAAGCTGCCTTATGGCATCCAAGTTGGGAGTCATAAATTGAACAAGCATTGGGCTGTACGATTAAACCTATAAGAATTACGGTAGAGCAGTTTATAAATATCTTTGTAGTGGGCTTGATTTTACCAAAGATGATGAGAACATGAGATCCTAACCATTTACGCGGTGGAGAGACTGTTTTTTATTTTGTGCTGGAGCACGTAATAAAGTACAAGTGAAAATTGGTGAAATCAAAGTGCATTATTTGAAATCGTTGGACTTTGGTTTTTCTGAGAGAAGCTATTAAATAAATTAAACTATAAAAGACAATCAAAGAGAAATAGTACGTATATGACAACTTGCAAATTACAAGAGAGAGAACAACTACAAGCATACAACTGAATCATAAATAAAACATATGAGCTACAATTACTTGAATGAGTATACACTTTTCAGCTCGGATTGAGAAATGATGCTAATGTGAGTTCTTATCAGCTACATTAGATATGTGTTGAAATGCTCATTGGAAAGGCATTGGTCATGAAAAATACGGTTATCCCTTTCATCCCATACAACTATAACTGGGAATGATAAGGAAATGCAAAAACACCATTTGATGATTTTGTTTTTTCTCATATCAGCACACCAAACCTTAATTTGGCTCAAGTCCTCGGGAAATTCACAAATAAGACATTTCTGCATCAATGCCTTCCAAGTATCAATGACATAGTTGCACTTAAAGAAGAGATGATATGAAGTCTCCTAGGCTCTTCTATAGAGAGTACATCAATTAGTAAGATGTATAAATTTTGCAATCTTATCAATAGTTGGTAGCTTATTTAAAATAGCAAGTCAAAGGGTTGTAGATGCTCAAAGATTTTGATGATTAAACTAGACTACGTTTGTCTAGGGGAGGGTTGGCAAGTTGTTAGCAATCACTTATTTACAAGTGTGATTAGTGAAATTGCCATTGGAGGTGTGTTTCCATAAGATATTGTCATTATCCGAATTAATAGAAGCCTGCATAATTTCAGCCTTCAAAGGAGTTGGAATTGGAGCAAGTCCAATTAACCCTTTTTTTGTAAGAGCTTGAGCCACTGTATCCTGTTGTTGTATAAGAGGCCTTAGAGCAACAACTTCATCCAATTCATCCAAAGGAGCTACTGATAACCAGCTATCTAGCCACAAGTAGGTGGTTTCCTCATTTCCAACGAGGTGAGAGAAATGAGTTTTCAATTTTCCTCTCAACTTAAGAATAACTTTAAGGGTGGCAGAGGAAAGATTATCTGAATTAAAACTCCACAAGTTCCTTTTTTCAATAAAATAAATGTGGATCCATCTATACTATAGTGCATGCTTATTAGTAAAGAGCCTCTATAATCTTTTTGGTGGGTATAATAGTGTTGAGTGATTTGAGAGAGTATATACTGAGTCTACCTTGGTTTTTGGGTATGTATACACCCCCATTTCATCTTCACCATGCAAGGATTACCTTTACACCCAATCCACAAAAACTTGTTAAATATCTTGTCAATAGTTTTGATAACTTTCATAGGGAAAGCAATGTGAGCTTCCCAGTAAACATTGATGGAATTTAAGATGGAAACAATAAGTTGAGCTCTCCCAATAGTAGACAAGTTTTTATAACTCCAAGAAGCAATTCTGAGATTGATCTTATTAATTAAGCTGGCATAATCCTTAGAACTTAGTCTTGAATCTGTAATAGGAATGCCAAGATACATCAAAGGTAGTTGTTACTTACTGAATCCCGTAATAGACACCAAATTAGATTCCATATTAGAAGCTTTTTTGGATAGGAATAAACCATTTTTGGAGCAGTTATCTTGAAGGCCAAACATCCTACTAAATATCTTAAGAGCTTTCATAAGGGTTAATACAGATGCAGAATCAACTTTAGATAGTAATATAAGAACATCAATAAAACATAGATGGGATAAATTGACTCTCCTACATTTGGAGTGGAATTTGAAGCCCTTAGTACTATCAGCAACCTTGTGGAGTAGTTTGCTAAAGATTTCCATCAGTAAACCAAATAAATAGGGTGAAATTAGGTCACCTTGTTTAATTCCTTTGCAACTTCTGAAAGTGTTTGTGCGATGACCATTAATAAGAATGGTGTAGCAAGGTGAAGAGATAAATTGAGTGATCCACTGGATAAAAATCCTTAGGAAATCTAAAGCAACTAGAATGATGATGATGTAAGTCTTAATACACACTATCATAAGCCTTTTTTTATATCAATCTTAATGCATCAATTGGCCTTACCATTCTTTTTTGAATAGGTTCTGATAAGAACCTGAAGAATTAGAATATTATTCCCGGTAGCCCTACCTAGGATAAGGGCACCTTGTGATTCTTTAACGAGATTAGGAAGCACCTTTCTTAACCTGTGAGCTAGTATTTTAGAGATCAATTTGTAAATGGAATTGAAACAAGAGTTGGGGCCAAAATAAAAAAAAAGTTTGAGTTCCTTACTCTTAAGAACAAGAGTAATGAAAGTTTTATTAATCTCTGCAAATAGTGAGCCATCGTTGAAAAATTCCAAAACTGCATCTAGTACCATATTCCTTATAAGGCGCTAAGACTTCATGAACAATTTACATTGAAGCCATCAAGATTAAGGGGTTTGTGAGACTGTAAAGATTTCAATGTTTCCTCAATCTCCCGAATGGTAACAGGCTGAGATAGGAATTTAGCTTCCTGTGGTGATAGATAACCTTTTAGAATTTGTTTAAGTTAAGGCACAGATGAGTGAGCACCAGAAGGCTTATTTAATATATAGAAAAGTAGTTAAAAAAACCCTTCATCCAATTCAACTTGAGAATTTAACTTAAAAGTTATTGAATTCAAATGATACAACTCTATTAGTAACTCTTTTAGAAATGATAGCTCTATAGAAGATAGAGGTGTTTCTATCCCCATTCTTCAGTCATTCTAGTCTAGATCTCTGCTTCATTAGGGAATAATCAAACAATAGGGCTTTGGAATAATTGTGCAAAGCAACTTTCTCCATCTTTTGTAGCCTATTGGATTCAAGATTATTGTGAATTTGTTGCTGAATATTATCTATGATGTTCTTGGTAGTGTTTAATAGAGGGTGTGTGTTTGCCTCCCCTCAAAAGGCAACTTGTTGATTGTAAAGTATGAATTTAGCTCCATAAACAAATAATGTGCAGAAGTTGTTCTTTTCTTGAATCATAAAGATGAGGTACATAATTTGATCCAATGTTAGGATAAGTGAGGCATTTAATCTGGTGGAATCATAAGCTATAATGATGTGTTTATTTTAATGGCCTTGATGATTTCTAAGGATGGACCAACTGTTTTACAAAAATAGTAGTTTCTTACTCTTCTCCTCCTTCAATTTAGTTTTCAAAAGACCTCTGAGAACATGCTTTATTTCATATAGAAAATCCTTAAGGATTTTTTTTTGGATAACTTATGCCTTTAACATTTCAAATTAAACTAGACATTATATGACTTTTGGCTCTTGTAGACTTTAGCCTTTTTTTTTATAATTTCTTTTCCCCCAAGGTGAACAGTTAGATGATCCATCTTGTTAGGGCCCATTCCCGAAGCCCAAGATGTTGGACCTTGTTCTCCGAGCCCAACTATTCGGAGTCAAAAAGCATGAGTGGGTTTCTTTGTAGGGTTATTTCAACGAACCCTCACTTACATAGCCTTTCCAATTTTGCCCCTTCTTCATTTATTTTGTTTCTAACCTTACTCCACTTAACACCACATTAATTCTAACTAAGTCCCAATCTCTCCAACTAATTTTCAATCTTTATTCATGCCTACTTAATTAATGACCCAATTCTAAAAATAAATAATTAAACCAACAATCAAACATAAATAAATAATTAAGCAAATAATAAGTAAAATTTAAAACAAATCAGCATCCAACAACTCTCCTTCTCTAAAAGAATTTCGTCCTGGAAATTCTTACCTGAGTCATTGAAGAGGTGCGGATACTTCTCCTTCATTGCTTCCAAAGGCTCCCATGTTGCCTCCTCTATCGAATGGTTCTTCCATAAAACTTTAACTAGTTTCACTATCTTGTTTCTCAAAACCTTTTCCTTTGAATCTAGGATCTCCACCGGTTGCTCCTCATATGTCAAATCCTCCGTTAATTGAACCTCTGAAGGTTGAACTATATGTGAAGGATCTAATCGGTACTTCCTCAACATCGATACATGGAAGACATTGTGAATCTTAGATAATTTTGCTAGCAAAGCTAACTTGTAGGGTAAAGGCCCAACCCTCTCATTGATCTAATAAGGGCCTATGTATCTTGGACTAAGCTTGCCCTTCTTACCAAATCTCAAAACTCCCTTCCATGGAGAAGATCTAAGAAACACTTTGTCTCTAACTTCAAATTCCATCTCTTTTTTATGTGCATCTGTATAGCTCTTCATTCTATCTTGAGCTGCTTTAAGTCTCTGTTTCACCAATTTAATCTTATCAACAGTGACTTGCACCAACTCAGGCCCTAAAAACCTCCTTTCACCTTCCTCATCCCAGCAAATAAGAGTTCTGCACCTCCTACCATACAAAGCTTCATAAGGTGCCATCTGCATTCCTGAGTGATATGAATTATTATAAGTAAATTCGATTAAAGGCAAATGATCATCCCATGAGCCTTTAAAATTCATAACACAAGCTCTCAATATTGCCTCCAAAGTCTATATTTTTCTCTTTGATTGTCCATCAGTCTGTGGATGGAAAGTTGTACTAAAGTGCAACTTTGTTCCAAAAGCCTCTTGTGAGCTTTCCCAGAACCTGGAGGTAAACCTGGGATCTCTATCTGAGACTATCGAACTTGGAATCCCATGAAGTCTGATTATCTCATCTATGTATTTCTTGGCCAAAACATTCAAAGAATCCGTCTGTTTAATTGGAAAGAAATGTGCTGACTTGGTTAGCTTATCCATAATCACCCATATTGCATCATGCTTCTTGCTGGTTCTTGGCAATCCCATCAAGAAATCCATCGTAATCTTCTCTCATTTTCATTCCGGATTCGACAAAGGTTTAAGCTTGCCTGAAGGTGCTTGGTGCTCAGCCTTGACTTGTTGGCACACTAAGCATTGTTTAGCATATTCTAAAACTTCTTTCTTCATTCCTTTCTACCAGAAATGCTCCTTCACATCTTTATACATTCTCGTACTTCCTGGGTGCATCGCATAAGGCGCATTATGTGCCTTATCCAAAATTTCATCCTTTAACTCTAACATATTCGGAATACATAGTTTGTTTCCTACCACCATCAATCCATCTTCCCGTACCTCTATTTCAGAAAGTTTACCATTTTTATCTCTTCTCTGAGCCTGCTCAGGTACTCATCCTGTTCATGCAATTCCTTAATCTTTTCATTCAATACTGGCCTTACTCTAAAGTTAGCCAATATACAATCAGATTCAGCTTGTCTCAATGTCACTTTAAGCCTGGCTAATTCCTTCAACAGAGGAATATACACTGTCTCCACATGTGCCATAGTTGATTTTCTACTCAGTGCATCTGCTACTACATTAGCATTCCGTGTGTGATAATTAATCATTAAGTCATAATCCTTTAACAGCTCTAACCATCTTCTCTGTCACAAATTTAACTCTTTCTGGCTCATCAGATACTTAAGACTCTTGTGGTCTGTAAACACCCTGGTGGTGCTCCATATAAGTAATATCTCCAAACTTCAATGCAAAAATTATGCCAGCCAACTCCAAGTCATGCGTCGGATAATTCATCTCATAAGGTTTCAATTGTCTAGAAGCATAAGCAATCACCTTATCTCCTTGCATCAACACATAGCCTAATCCCTTCCTCTAGGCATCACTATACACTATGTATCCATCATTACCCGAAGGTAAAGTCAAAATCGGTGTACTCGTCAATCGATACTTAAGCTCCTCAAAGCCCTTCTGACATTTATCTGTCCACACAAACTTTTGGTTCTTCCTGGTCAATTTGGTAAGTGGAGTTGCTGTTATAGAAAAACCCTCAATGAACCTCCTGTAATATCCAGCTAAACCCAAGAAACTCCTCACTTCAACTATATTCTTAGGTGCTTCCCATTCCACAACAGCTTCTATCTTCCTTGGATCAACATGTACCCCGTGCTCTGAAATCACATGCCCAAGAAACACCACTTCTCTTAGACAAAATTTGCATTTATCAAATTTGACATACAACTCGTTCTTCCTCAAAGTCTCCAAGGCAACCCTCAAATGTTCCTCATGCTCCTTATCACTCTTAGAATAAACCAATATATCATCGATAAAGACAATGATAAATTGGTCTAAGAAGGATTTAAAGACTCGATTCATCAAGTCCATAAAAGCTACAGGTGCATTCGTTAACCCAAAAGGCATGACTAAGAACTCAAAGTGGTCATACCGTGTCCTAAAAGCAGTCTTTAACACATCAGACTCCTTTATCCTTAATTGGTGATAACCCGATCTCAAGTCTATATTAGAAAAGACTCTTGCCCCTTGCAACTCATCAAACAAATCATCGATGCGTGGGAGCAGATATCTGTTCTTAATAGTGACATGTTTAAGCTTCCTGTAATCCACACACATCCTCAGTAATCCATCTTTCTTCTTTACAAAAAAGACCAGAGCTCCCCATGGTGAAGAGCTCGGCCTTATGTACCCTTTCTTCAGCAAATCTTCTAACTGCTCCTTAAGCTCCTTCAATTCTGCCAGAGCCATTTTATAAGGCGAAATTAAGATTGACATTGTGCCTCGAAGAAGCTCAATGGGAAATTCAATTTCCATAGGTGGTGATAGTCTTGGTAATTTCTCAGGAAAGACATCTGGAAATTTTATGACTACAGGTATTTCTTTTAACTTCCCTCCATCTGCCTTCGTGTCTATCACATAGGACAAAAATGCTTCACAGCTGTTCCTTATTAGTTTTTTTGCCGTTAGAGCCGAAACTATTCTAGTCAGACTCGCTTTTCTTTCCCCCATAAACACCACCTTTCTACCATTGACAATTTCGAACTCCACAATCTTTTATTTGCAATCTATGCTGGCATTGTACTTCTCTAAGGTGTTCATACCTAAAATCACATCTAATCCTCCCATCCTCAATGGTATTAGATCCACCACTAATTGTTTCTCTCCAATATGTATCTCACAGTCTCTATATACTTAACTAATAATAATACATTGGCCGATTGGAGTACTTACCATCAAAGGAGTATCCAATGGGCTCAATTCTCCACCATTCACAGTTCTACTCAATGACACAAACGAATGAGTAGAACCCGTATCAATCAAACAATAACATCTTCATCAAATAATTTAATCATACCAGTTACGACCTTTGGAGCTGTCTCTGCATCCTCCCTTGTCATAGCAAACACTCTAGCTGGTGCTTGTCCCCTCGATCTCCTGGAGGGTTCACTTTCTTGGCCGCATCAGAACTTCTACTGCCCACTTTCGTTACTGTCCTGTGTCCCATTGTCTTGACCCTCTTTGAAGCTTGCATCTAATTTCTCTCATGTCTTGGATTCTGAGGGCACTCTCTTGCCATGTGTCATTTCTCCACACAATTGAAGCATGCTCTAGTCAATTGATAACATTCCCCTTTATGAAACCTTCTGTAGTGTTCACATTTGGGAATGGGTGGCTTATCCCCATCTCCCCTCCTGCTGCCTCCAACTGTTGAGGCTTGATGTGAGACAATTTTCACCTGTCTAGGCCTGCTTGCTCCACTGCTCCTCTCCTCAAACTGTGCAAGTAAAGTCCTAGCACTCCTCTCTGATATAGGAGCACCGCCTCCCCTCTTAGACTGTTCTCTTCCTTTCCTCTTTTTGTTCACTGCACTCTTGATGTTCTCCATATTTTCCACTCTTAATGCTGCTTCCACCAGTTGTTGGAAGTCGCAGAAATTCCGTGTCACCACTTTCTCTCTAATGGCCAAGTGTAGTCCCACTTCAAACCTTCGGCACCTAGCCGCTTCGCTCATCATTAACTCTACTGCATATCGGGCCAATTGCGTAAATCGGTGCTCATATTCGCTCACCGTCATCTCCCTCTGGGTGAGGCTCAAAAAGTCTCTCTGCTTCTGCTGGATGTACACTTCCGACAAATACTTCTTCTTATAAACAATTAGGAAGTCCTTTCATGCCAATACTGGCAGCTTCAACTGACTTCCTGGAACACTCTTCCACCAATGCAGAGTATCCCCTTGTAGCAAACTCGTAGCATATTCAACCTTCTCGTCATCTTTACAATCCATCTACTCCAATATCTGTTCCGTCTTTCTCAGTCATATCTCAGCTTCCTCAGGATTAGTGATCCCATAAAAGTCCACTGCTCCATACTTCCTCAGTTTGTCGAACTGTTTTCCCTTCTTAGCTGGGGCCGGAGCAGAAGTCTACGAATCTGTTCCATAGCCTGGACAAATGTCTGAGTGAAGGCTTGGAACAATCTCGCATCCAAGGTAGGCGCTTGCTCCTGCGAAACAGGCGACTCCTGAGTCTGTGATCGAGAGGGCCCAATACTGTGCCCTATAGAAGTCTCAGCATCTCCTAGGGCTCTAGACTCATCCATGCCCTCCTCTCTTGGTGGAGGGTCAGGTGCAACCGATCCTTGCATAACTCCTCGTGTCCTTCTACGAGGTGACATTTCACTCCTTCAATAGAAACACTAACAATTAGCTGACATTTTGTTTTAATCCTATTTCCTACATGTATGCATGTCACTTAATGCAAATAATCAATTTACAATGCAATCAATTTATCACATATCACAATAATGCATAGTATAACATATTCTAAGCCTAGGACTCTTTAAAACCTAAGCTCTGATACCACAAGATGTTGGGCCCCATTCTCGAAGCCCAAGATGTTGGACCTCGTTTCTTGAGCCCAACTATCTGGAGTCAAAAAGCGTGAGCGGGTTTCCTTGTAGGGTTATTTCAACGAACCCTTACTTACATAACCTTTCCAATTTTGCCCCTTCTTCATTTATTTTGTTTCTAACCCTTTAATCCACTTAACACCACATTAATTCTAAATAAGTCTTGATCTCTCCAACTAATTTTCAATCTTTATTCATGCCTACTTAATTAATGACCCAATTATAAAAATAAATAATTAAACCAACAAACAAACATAAATAAATAATTAAGCAAATAATAAGTAAAATTTAAAACAAATCAGGATCCAACACATCTAGTCCTCTTTGTTGTTCCCTTTTAAGGAGGAAGTAATTTGTGCATTGTTCGAGCGAGGATCATGATGCACTACTGAGTTTGGAGCTTTCTTAGGGTTGTTATCTGCTACTAGACTAGGAGTTAATTGACTATCCTTTGATACATTGTTTGTCTCAGGGTCCTCATCACATTGACTGGAAATATGGACTATATTTTTAGAGGGTCGAGCCTTTACAGGGTTAGTGGGGGAACATAAGATCATTCCTTTAGGAGTTAACTCCATTGTCTCTTCTAGTTGCTTTACGAATATTAATTCAATCTAC
The DNA here is from genome assembly GCA_026284465.1 of Erythroxylum citrifolium. Classification (NCBI taxonomy): domain Eukaryota; kingdom Viridiplantae; phylum Streptophyta; class Magnoliopsida; order Malpighiales; family Erythroxylaceae; genus Erythroxylum; species Erythroxylum citrifolium. The sequence continues at coordinate 5,130,826 of JANKOE010000204.1, forward strand.
TCTCCCTTATAGACTTCTTTCTTCTTAGTCTTTATTGCTTCTTTTGTCATTTAATGAAAAAATGAAACTAAAAAGAATAAAGAAATAAATTTAATGAAATCAAATGAAAATGAACTCTTGCCCAGGTTATAATTTCAGTATCAATTTTTTATTAGATAACTGATGCAAAGATAAACCCTTCCATTTCTTATTAATTTAGTTATAGTTGTTAACAAGCTCTAATAACCTATCTCTCTTTACTTCCTTGTTAACCAAAATAAGCTCTTTGATTAATTTCCTTATCAACAAATGACCTTAAACAAACTCTTATGGCTTAATCTATTACATCACTAAAAATAGAGAGACCACCAATTCTAGCCAACCAAAACACAACCTCAGTGTATTTAGAATAAATTATATATCTACATAACATGAGTAGAATATCCTATATTGAACCTTATTATTTAAACACTAATTATTCAAACAATCAAACAATTAGGAATTTAATCATTATAATTAGTAATATAATATTTTGATAATTAAACAATTGGCCTTTTGTATCAATCAAACAAAATAATAATGTTAATAATCTCAAAAGATATATAAATACTAAAGAATAAAAGAGTTAAGAAGATAAACTAAATGTGAGAATTCTCGAAAATCAAACTTCATTTAACCTTTGACTAGAAAAAGAGAGTTTCGTTTCAAGTGGTTCTTAAAGATAACATTAAAAAAATTAAAAATTATCCAAGAAGTTGAAAAACTATAATGAACCAAGATGAGAGGGAGATGGGACGATTGGCTCCTGCACCTCTTTCCTATAAACAATCCCAAAATCATATATAATATTCTTAGAAATAAGGATAAATGCTAAGATCATAAATAAATCTAAGGGATTCCACTTCTATTAGGATTATCCTACCAAAAAAATTCCTACCTAACCAAAATGCTTATATAAAGCAAAAAATATGAAGAAATAACTAGGGCCTACTAAATTTAGAAGGGCTTTATCCATTTAATCATGTTTTTTTATAGTAGTCATATTGACAAAGGTGTGGGCATGCCTTATGCTTAGACTCTTCCAGAAATTTTCTTTTATAACCCTTCATTCTTTTCCAAAATTTGCAATCTTTATTCCTTCTTTGTTAAATTTTCACTTTTAAAAACATTTTGATCTAAATATCTAATTTACTCCATAAAATACAATATATATAATTACAATCCATAATTACAAGCATTTTATTGATAAGACATAGGGAATTAATATAAGATATATGTACTTTATGCATCCTATTTGTTATCCTTCTCCCTTGCTTCTTCTTACATGGCATATGTCCCTATTTTATCTTGTGTGATTGCTTCATATGCGTCATATGAAAATTTAATATCAATCACATCAAAATAGATACAAGTACCATGATTATCAATAGTAAGATTAGTGGTTTTGGATCTCTTATTATACTTCATCCCTAACCCTTAGGATCAACTTCCCATCATGAACATCAATCAAAGCCTTAGGAATAGCTATGAAAGGTTATCCTAAGATCAATGACACATTTATATCTTCTTTTATGTCAAAAATCACAAAGTCTATAGGGAAAACTGAATTTATGAGCCCTAACCAACACATCCTTGATTATAACTTTAGAATAATTAATTGATGTATTAACAAACTAGAGGTTTATCCAAGTTAGCTTAAGGCCATCAAATCTTAATTTCTTGGTCAAATGATAAGGCATCAAGTTAACTCTAGCTTAGATATGCTATTATTTATCAATAGATAAGCCACCAATATTACAAAAGACGGCAAGAGTCCTTAGATCCTTTATCTTCTGAATTAGCTTTTTCTATAGGATGGCAAAACACTTCCTATTTAGAGTAACTATCGATACTTCCTTAAGTTTGACTTTGTTCAAAAAGAGATCTTTTAAGAATTTGGCATACTATGACATATGAAGTAGAGCTTCAGTAAAAGTTAAATTAATATCTAATTGTTTTGTTATATCTAAGAACTTACCAAATTGATATTCCTTTTGATCTTTCTCCAATCTATTCGGGTATAGAAATGATGGTTTACACTCTTTTATAGCTTTCTTCTTCATCTCTTAAACTCTTATCTCCATCTTTCCTTTATCTTTCCTCTCTTGTTTCTTTTCCAAAACAACCTTCTCCTCCTTTCCCTTATCCTCAACTATCAACTCCCTTTCACTCCTTAAGTTGATTGCATTCACTTGCTCTCTTAGATTAGTACCAAGAAAATACCTAGTTGCTTTTCAGAGATAAGCTTGGTGAGTTGTCCAATCTTAGATTTTTTTAAAGAGTCTTAGAGGAAGTGATATATTATGATACAAGCTCCTCGATACTTGGTTTTCTTTACTATTACTATAAATTTTGAAATTTAAGTGGAGAAATTTTTCTCTATTGTCTTCCATAAGAAATTTGGATGGTTTCTCCATCCTAGATTTTAAACATTACTGTAGGGTTTTTTTAGGCTAGATCCAAACAAAATTATCTTTCTTAATTTGATGTCCTTAAGTGTAAGTTACTTGAAACTAGCGATTGGGATGTCCTTACCATAAATGTCACAACTTATTACTTGCACTAGTTAATTTGCAACGCTCATGTTGTCAATTTTCATGTTCAAAGCCTCCAGTTTTTCCTCAAATATTGCCACTATATCAAAATGATGGATACCTCCTATCTTTGGCTTTGCTCTTATATCACCTCACTGATGGTTATTCATGAAAATGTTCTCTATAAGCTCTTGTATTCCCTTTGGGATCTTAAAGATGGTGGCTCCTTTTGAAGATGCATTTATCAACTGCTTATTCACGTAGCTTAATCTGCTGTGGAATTTTTGCATTTGCATACCTAATCTTAAAGACTATGGTGTGGGCAATTCCAAAGTAGCTCCTTTATCTTTCCTAACAATCATATAATGTTTAGCCTTTTAGCTATTAAAAGGAGAAAATATCATTATAAGGCTTTACTGTATATGCTATTTGCCAAGAATTTCTTCGTTTGCCCATTCCAAGTAATGATGGATTTTAAGGGTATGACTTTAGCTATGGTTTAGTTCGATCTCTTAAAGTAAAATGGAAAAAACCAAGTCTAATGGCATCCTCTAAGACTCCATTTAGCTTAAATGTGACAAATGTTTCCAAAAAGTTATCAAAACATTTGTTGGGATATTCATCTTGCAATCCATAAAATTATGCCAACTACTAGATTAACTAGATCATATTAGGTTTTTATCTCAAAATTATTCACTTTAAACATTGACCGTGTAATGTTAGACTGAGTCCTAGTTAATAAGGTCTAGATAGTCCACCATTGGGCAAATTCCTTAACTTGCCATTATTTCTTGAATTGCATTTGAACTCTTATATTTCTCTCTCTCTCAACTTCTTAAGAAATGTCTGTTCCATCTCTAGATTTGGTTCAAATGGAGTCCCTAAACTACTCTTATTCATACACTAAAGTACTTGGACCTACAATGTAACCAAAATCTTAAGATCAAGAAAGAATATTTCTAAAATAAAAAGTTAAACATAAAAAATAACAAAAAGGATTATTAATAAATACAAATCAAGCTTTTTTAATATCACAGTTCCTAACAATAGTTCCAAAAGCTTGATATGATATAAATTAAACACAAAAAACAATAATAAATAAAGCACTAAGGTAAATACACTAATTGTTTTCTGTAGTATAGTCTAGGTAAGTTAACTTTTTTATCCCACAAAGACTATAACCACTAGTATTAATCATATTTCTATTATCTAATCTAAATATTGAGTGATTAATTTAGATAAGAAAAATAAATTAAATAAAATAATAAATAAAAGTCAACTGAGGGGATAGATAATAATAAACAATCAGTTGATAGATAAAACTTAGATATAAAATCACCCTAAAACTTTACCATGTTTGAATTTATCTTAATTAAATAATTAATCCTAATAACTTATATTGATAGGGAATCCAAAGTTACAACTGTATGCTTATGGTCAAGATAAATACAACCTTTATTTTTAAGTTTTTTGATCAAAAATTTCTCTTGCATATGAACTCCCTAATAATGCATTAATTCAATTTATAGATTCCCCTAATAATTTTCATTCTAACTCAGAAAGATTGTATATCTTAATACCTAGGAACTCATGCAACCTCATTATTCATTTTATGACCTAGGTTATAGAAGATCTTCTATAATTACTACTTCAATCTTATATATGAATTTGATTGTTGAATCTTCTATATTCGTTACTTCAATCCAATAAAATATAAAAAGCATGAATAATTCTCAAGAAATTAGAAATTTTCATTAACCCAATAAATCATTTTAAAACATAAAGTGCATGGTTCATCACAACTAAATCTATATCCTAAATTAGTTCGTAATTAAAATAAAGAAAATCAATAATTAACAATAAAGAAGACAAAAAATAAAAGATAGAGTTCTCATGGCTTGCATCTTGTTATTTCTTAATTGATCTTGATGGAATTTTACTTTTCTCCAAGATTGTCTCCTATTGTGCTTTTGAGTCTCCTTTTCCTTTGGACAAATTTCTAATCCTCCCGTATGACTCTCCTCTTCTTCTCCTTTTACTCATCTTTGTATTATGAAATCTTAACAATTTATTCACGAGCTAAAAACAAGACTGCATAGGTCCTTATATTACCTTATACCCCTCTCTACTTCTTTTTTATAACAATTATACCAACACAAGCCTAACACGACCCCATATTGGTCCCATGTTGCTTTAGGCCAAAAAATGGAAGAAACAATGATACAACATAGAACACGAGCTGAACATAAGTCCTTGTTAGTCTCGTGTTCCTGAATATAGGTCTTTATTAGTGCTACGTATTGAATATTTCCTCTAAAACCATTCCAAAATCACTCCAAATAACCATAGACCTGCTCAAATTTGTTCCTTCTTTATTGGAGAGTTAAAATAAGGCTTGTAGAAAAAAAATGAACTAATTTAGGTACATGTCATATAAAAATCCTTAAATACATGCTAAATGCCTCAAAATCATAATAAAACGTAATTTATTTAGCACATATCATATATCCAAACCTTAATTTTAACTTCATATTGATCCCAAACTTCCGTATGCACAAACAAAGTTTAGGAAATTAAATTATTTTGCAATGAGATCGAATCTAATTGAAAGTAAAATTAACTGTAACAAATATTTAAGCAACTGTTATAGACACAAAATAATTTGAAAATAAAAGTTAAAAATACAAAATATAAAATTAAAAGACCATATACATAAAAAACATATTGTTAAATAAGAACTTTCGAAAAATATGATCTAAAAAGTTAGGCAAAATCAAATATTAACAAAGAAATATGTGAATAACATTTCTAGAGTGTTTGGCAGATTGATGAGAATAACATGTTATTGCTGCTTTAGTTTAGTTTTAGATTCGAAAGATTACGTCATTCATGTTATATTTCACCTGATAAAGGCATGAAAAGTTATATGAAAAATATATTAGAGGGTCTAATATATCAGAAACCATCATAAATTTTGTGCCTTTCACTTTGATCTTATATACTTTTAGTATCCTCTTAGCTTCCTTATCTCGCATATTTGCAATTGGTTCTTTTTTTCTTGCTTTCTTTGCTCCAATTGGGAATAATTTTTTCTTTTTGGCTTTGTAATGGTGTGATAACAATGTCTGATGTTGTTGTAACTTTCTTTTCTTCTCCAACCCTATTTTTGTAGGAAAATCCCGGGAGGTACATCACATGTACCAGGTGCGGAAAACAAAAATTTTTGTTACCGGGACCTTCCCG
>JANKOE010000204.1:5139921-5154817 GCA_026284465.1 Erythroxylum citrifolium
CAAAATGTCAAAGAGACAGAACTTAAATCGGACTAAATTTGCTCAAAATGCTAACCCCAAAGTTGGGGCGTTACAATCCTTATACTTACAATTGATTATATGCGCAACTACAGGAGACCTTAACCTTTATATATAGCATTCATATCGGTTTCCTCATCACAAGACCGACATAGGTTTGGTCTACGCTAATTAAAATTTATTTTCCATTCTGACTTTGACCCATTGATTCATATCATTTATTGAGTCACTTTATTATCTTTATCTGGATCAAATTATGTAACTTAGCCAATAAGTTATTAAAAAACTAAAAAATACAATTAAATATTGTCTAACTTTATGTAAAATTAAAAAAATGTCTAACAAGCATGTCTCTAATCCTTCTCGTAATATGAATTTGTCGCAACTTTCGAATACATATTCGATAAATTATATTTTACTAACAACTGTTTTGATTTATAGTTACGACATTATATTTTACTATTAACTATTTTCATAGAAGTAGAACACACACTCGCACCCTTCGACCACGTACTAAGTAAATTGTATTTTTTGCAACTCTTTTTAAGAAATTATAATACTCTTACAGTGTTTTCTATTATTCAGTCAACCGAGGCAGTGACCTTCAAGTCTTATGCCTTCTTGGGCTTTTCGCATGTATTATTAGACCTGAACCTGTTTTCCAATGTTATGTTAAGCCCCAACTCGCAAGAGAGGCATTTGTATCAAATGGCAATTTCATCAATGGATTGGGTCGAGTTAAGAGACAGTTCGAATTCCATTCAAAACTCATTCGTCTTAATTTTATTTTAAACAAAGGTATTTTTCATATGATAAATATTAAATAATGAAGAGGTTCCATTTATATAATTAAAGAACCAAGCTTGTCCAAAAGTTAAGCAACATGCATCATAAGCTTCAATTTGTCATCATTTCCCACTAATCCTTGCTTATTGTTTTATTCACTACATTGCAAACGCCATGGTTGGACCTGTCCTTTTGTGGTATCCAATGATATCATGTTAATTAAAAAACATTATTAATTGTTTATTTCATAGCATTAACCAACGATAATTAAAGAAAAAATATAGACTAAATTTATAAAAAATTGCTAATTTGGGTTCTAATAATTCAAATTGTTATTTGGTATTGTAATATTTTATATAATCTAATTAGTTAAATCTACTTAAAATTATGTAAATTAAAAATAAAAATATGTTAAATATGCAAACATCACACTTTCTTTAAATTTATTAATTTGTTATATAATTTACTTGGGTCCTTAATCAACGGAGATAGTAAAGCAATAATCAACTCCTTCGTTACCATCATAGAACAAGAACTCCTTGAAAATAAGAGTCAATAGCCAATACTTAGATGTACCTCGAACTTGGTCTTTTTTTCTTCCCTTAAACTATGGCTATGTCTCCAAATGTCAAGATGAAAGCACATAAAGTCGTAAACTGAAGGCAATTTCAGCCGGCTTATATGTAATTATTTTGCTTAATTAGTCAATGATATAATCTAATTCATTCATTATTCGAACTAAGAATGAGTAAAACTTGGTTTAAAATTGTGTAAAAATTAATATAAAAATTCATGTGTAAATTGGGGATCGACTCAATTTAGACAGATAACACGTAATTTTAAGTATTATTATATGCAATAATGTAAAAATGTTCACATAATAATTCATATTCATGATTAAAATATTAAATAGATTTGAAAGAAATTTGATATAATTAATTTAATATTTTTATATTCGAGAAAGTAATTGAAATTTTTGACACGTTGATATTTATTTAAATTTTAGAGAAAAATATTATTCAATTAATGAAAAATAAGCACTATTTTTCAGAATATTGATTATGATATTAAAAGGTTAATTAATTTCTTGATTTATATGAAATTGACAAATTTTACTAACTAATCACTTGTTTCACTGTGATGGGTCATGATGCCTGCTCGAGGTGGGCTAGCAATTGTAGGCTTTATTTTATTGAAAGAATCACCTTTTTAAGAGAGATTTCTAGCATTGCATCAATACAAGGGACTTTATGCTAAGTTGGTTGACGAATTGTCAGGCAAAGATCACACCACCGCAAGGAAGACGAGACTCTTGGGTCATACTATTTGGTCCCTACCATGTGAAGGGGAGGAGGTGTTGAAGGTCACAGAACATTTCATGACTTTGCTATTATATTAAAGCTGATATAAAAGAAAAGGAAAGCCAGCACCTCTTAACTATTGCTTTAGAGAAAGGGGAAAAAGAAAGACAAGGACTTTTGAGAGCACCAAGACCCTGAAAAAGAGCTGTCAAGTTGGTTTTGCTAAAAGATTTTTAGGGTTTAGGTCTAAATTTATCCTCTAAAAATTATAAATAATTCATAAACATAACATAGGATCTTATCTTTTATAAAAAAAATTAGAAAAATAACAAAAAATATCATGTTATTTTGTTAAGTAATACTACGATACTAGCAAAATAACATTGTATTACTCGTGTAATTGTTACGTAATACAACGCTTAATATCTGTTTGGTTGAACTTTTAAAGAGTGAATAAGTATTTCTTTTTCACCGCAAAAGCATTTTTAAGAAAATAAGTATTTAGCTGTAAAATTAAAAAATCACTTTTTAGTAGATATAGTTTTTTTAGCAGTTAAAATACAACTTTTTAAGAAGTTCAAATTTGGAGCTTCTTAAAAAAGTATTTTTTCAGGTAGATTTTTCAGATTAATTAATAAGCCTATTTTTTAATCCCTTTCGTCTTTTTATTTTACAGATAATTCCCACAATACCTATAAATACATCTTCACGTTTATTTTGAGATTTATATAATATTATTTGACTTTTTTTATATTTTAATATTTATTTTTGATATTAGTTTTACTTATATTATAATCCATATAAATGATTTGATTAGATATATTTTCATTTATGTTTCATATGGCTTAAAATTATATAATAATTAATATATTGTGATTTGCATATTGTTTAATGTATTTTAAATAATATTTATATGCATAAAAAAATTATTACAAAATAACGTTGTCAAACAGTCTATTGTACGAAGCTCATTCAAAAAAGCTCTTTTTTAAATGACAGTCAAACAATCAACTGGCTTCTTAGAAAATCTCTTCTTATAAAAGTTTTACTAACAAAAGCTCTACTGATATCCAAACAGGCACTTATCTTGATTCAGCTATATAATATTAGCAAAACATTTTTATTATATTTTTAATGGATAACAAGAACTGAAAACATATTTTTAAGACAAATAAAAATTTTAAATTACAAAAAATTGATATAATTAACTTTAAAACTATTTTTATTAAAATTCAAGTTCTTATAAAATATTTAAATATGAAATAATCACATTAAAAATATTTACGATTTATTATGTTTTGCCATTTCTAGAACAGTGGATTAACTGCTATTCTAATTAAACAAGGGAATGAGGGATTAGGCTATGCTTTTCTTTTCAATAAAAGAAAACAAGTGTGTAAGACTTGGTTATAATTAGACTAAAGTTACTATTTGTTTAACTTGATGGCTAAGAAGACAAAGCGTGTACGTCAAAGGGTATCTTTTCGTGACACAATTAGTCCACTAAAATGTATCCTAATCCTCTTGTCAAAAGGTTTAATCTTATATTTAAGTAATCTTAAAGTATATATATAGAATATTTTTTTTTTGGTAAGGATATATAGAATAATTTAATTAGCTTAAGAATGATATAGTTGACTTTGACAACGGGATTAAGGAAGTCTATGTATTATATTGATAGTGGTGGACAGCCATTTATTGAAGTTGATAAATTAATTAGATTAATATAATTTTTTCATTAATTCATAATTAGAATTAAAATTAAGCGGAATAAGAAATTAAAAAATGATATATGCTTTAATGATTATTTGGAAATAGCTTCTGTACTAGTTAGAAATAAGGTTGTGTACTACTAAACCTCTCCGAACTCTGCAGTAAGATTTCTACTTGATGTTTTTGTAAACATTAATTATGATTACGAAACAATCTTTTGCTGTTCAAATAATGATTAGTCACAATTGGGTTATCTTCTTTCTCCACCTACTACCCAATGCATATAATGCATCATTTATCACCAATCTACCTTCGTTCACAAGTCACTTAACGGCCAGATTGTTCAAATGTCACTGCTTGACTGAATTGTTCAAATGTCACTACTTGGTTGAATTCATGGTGAAGTTGCTCACCGTTACTTGTGGCTTGTGCTTCAATGAAAAAGGTTTTGCGTTATTTAACCAAGTTTGTACTCAAATGGACCCCAATTGACTTAGTCGTTGATTAACCAACCAAAGCATGATTACGACTTGTTAAACAAAGTTACTACAAGCAACCATTGTCTTCCAACGTGTAGAGTTCACATTTTGATATAGATTCAACTTAAATTTGACAACAAAGATGGGGCGAAATTTTCGTTAATACATAGAGTACGACAAATTTAGTAATACGCAATTTTACTCCCAACTAATAAAAAAATTATGTTTTTGATAGACCATATGAAAATTTTGAATTAATGAGTCGATTGAGATTAAATTTTGGGTGTGCATGTTAGAATGTCTCATATTGATTAGATATGAAAATATTAAAATGTTTATAATTAATAAATGTCAACTATCCAAACAACTAGTTTTAGTTATTTTGACAATGGTTGACCCAAGTTCAATTCTTGTTAATGAGCTCTACATTCTGTCCATATTAAAAATTCAACATAGTATCAGAGCAGGTTTTGTCCGGATTATTAATTTTCCAGTTGTCCGTCTGAATGTCCAGCCGCAGTTGCACTTGAGGGGGAGTGTTAGAGTGTCCTGTATTGACTAGACATAAAAATGTTAAAGTATTTATAAGTGGTAAGGGTCAACTATCCAAATAATTAATTTTAACTATTTTAACAATAATTATCCCAAGTTCATTTCTTATTCATGAGCTCTACACGTTGTATATATTAAAAATTCAACATAATGCATGCAAACTGTATATGGCATGACTCATCTCACGCATGCGTTGTGGAGCCTGCCCCCTAAGTGAAAGGAAAGTGACTATTGATACAACAACCGAGTACTTGATTTCAGGGCCCTTTAGCATTTTAGCTAAATAGTTCATGCAAGTGTACCGTTAGTATCAATCACTTTCAATTTTATGGGACGAACGTGTAAGAGATATGTGAGATCATAGCATAGTATCTACTTTCTCCTCATATTCAATACAAGACATTGCATGTTATAAGGTATAAACTATTTTTTATTTATCTAAAGGATTTAAGGTAACTAATAATGGCTATTATACTCTAAACCTTTTAACTCAAATTGACTTTGGGATAAAATAAAATATGGGTATTTTCATGAATATAATTAGGCTAAGGGAAATGACTTTTTCCCTTTATTTGTACAATATTTAAATATTACAAAATGAGGTACAAAAAAAATGTTAAGAAAGCTCAATTTGAATAATCCCATATTTTATGAATAAGAATAATGAAATGAGAGAAACATGAGTTATGTTTTAAAAATTACTTAATTTTAAATTACTGATTTATTTAATAATTTATTAAGAATATGCTATTTATAATTTTTTTATACACACTCGTATACTTATTTTTAAAAATTGAGAAAGTACGTAAAATAAAAGAGGATCAGATCTTCTGTTTCGGTTATAATGTTTTTATCATGATTTACTCAATCTTATCTATATATTTATGTGGATCTCGGATAAATATATGAATAAGATTTAATAGAATGTAGTTGTAACAGATTAACTAAAAGAGAGGATTAGAACCCAAGGGATGTGGTTGAGTGGCAGAGACTCATTCATCCTTAACCAAAGGTCAGGGGTTCGATCCTTGACTTTGGGTATGGAGCAGTCTTAAATTTTTAGGTCAACTGTCCCACCCTGTGAAGTGCCTACAAACCAACGAGGAGATTATTCACTGAATTTACTAGTAGATACCTTTGTGTAAGACCAAAAAAAGAAGAAGAGGAGATTAGATACGAAACAGAGGAGGACCCTCTGGAATAAATGACTTTGTCCATTTGCCTTCACCACTCTCTCACGTAGTCACGTGCCAAATCTCCATGCATTTTCCTATTCTCTCGTGGTGGCGAGGATTCTCTCTCTCTCTATAATGCTTCCCTAAATTTAAAAAATTAAATATTTTTATTTTTAATTTATATATAGATGGAATTATTTAGGGGTAAGCGGTGCACTGGACTTTCTAAAATTTTAAAAAATTAAATATTTGAACCCTCCTATCTTAAATTTATGACTTTGTCACTGTATATGTATATATTATTATAATAGTTAGAATCTACTTGAATATGAATATTAAACACTTTCTTTTTTCTTGAATTGATTGTTTTACTTAGACAATAATAGACAGTATAATGCCCCACAAATGTCTTTATAATAAATGTGAAAAAGAAAACTTTTGATATTTTATTTTATTGAACGGTTTGACTCAATAGTGTATATATGATGTATGGTAAGGTTTAAAAGATTCAACTAATACTAGACTGTCATAAAACGAGTTAAACATTAAATAAAATTAAAGAATTTAAAATTTAAAAAAATATCCATACCCATAAAATTTTAAAGTTTAATTAAAAAAGTCTGTCAAACTGTTTTTTTTTTGTTTATAAAAATTGATTAGTTTACAAAAACTACATATTAATTAATAAACTGATCAGTTTTTCATAACAAATATTATTAAATTAAATCAAACTGTAAAGTTAAAAACTGAACCGAAAAGTTAGTAACTTCAAGATTTTCACTATTAAATCAACTGAATTGGTTCAGTTTTTAAAACACCAATGGCTTATATTTAATAACTAAAATTTGAGGTAGATACAAAATATAATTAAATTGATCCAAGGCTTTCATTTTCCTTCACATTTAAGCTAATTCCATGGAATGGCTTCAGGTAACGTCTTATAATTATAGTTGGAGGAGTTAGGATTAAATTCTATAAAATGAAATACCTTTAAGTATTTAAGTTAAGGTTTATATTGCATTAATAAATTCCAATAATTAATTAAATTGAATTTTTATTTTAAATTATTTAATAATTTATTTAAACACGTGTTTAAAAATTTTATAAAATTTATACTCAAAAGATAAGATAATGATTAAAAATTGAAAACGAAACAAGAAGAATACTTATTAAATTATAATATCAATAAAAAATCTGTAAAAAAAAAATTAAAGATTTAATGCTTTAAGAATTCTGATACTTATTATAATTAATATTATTTAAATTAGTTTTTTATATTATAAATATTTTATTAAAACTATTAAAATAATAATTATATAGTCGGCTTATTAGTGTAATTTGGTGGTTGCATCGTCCAGCAATCCTCTCTCTTTAGCCAACCTTACCTACCAAAAAAAGCCACACTCCAATGAGTAAACAAACCCACAAACCCCACAAACCAGGTGTAAGTGGGGCCCGCTTTAAAACATAAGTGGGACCCACTTTACTCAAAGTGGGCTCAGTGCATGGGAGTTTTATTACTGTTAACTGCTTTGACCAGACAAGCTTCAAGAGTTACCATGAATGCTCCAGACAGCTAAAAGCTACACAAAGAACGCAGAAACAACAATATATATAACAAAGAGAGCTTTTGGAAAAGGCAAGAACCCTCAAAACCATCTCTTTTAGATTCCTCTCCTTCTCCTTCTCCTTCTTCTTCTTCAACTTTTTATCTCTGCGTTCACATTCTCTCTAAGTTGTGCTGTTGGAGAAGGGAAGAAACTCTCTGCATGTCCTCACATTTGTCAACCTGTAAGTGTTTGTTGATCAGATTTGCAACTTTTAAGTTGCATGTCCGTCATTTCTCTATCTGGGTTTTCATGGTTTCCTTAATAAATGTTTGTTCTTTGGTGTTCTTTTTAGTTAGCTTTTGAATCAGTTCTTCTTGGCTTGTGCTTCTAAGTTTTAGATTCTTCCTGCTTTCTGGTAGAGGTTGTCTGTGTAACAGCTATTCAAGATCTCAGATCCTTCAAGATCTTTCCATATCACAGACCTTTCAAAATTTGTTGTAGCTGTCAACACATTCAAATGTATTCGAATTAGTCTTAGTTGCTACAAGATTTGGGGTAAAGATTTTAGGAATTACTTTTTCCTTGTAAAGCTATATAAACCAACGATGTATAAATAATCAACAGTACCTTTTTACTGAATCCAAAACTCTATTAGTCTGTAGGTTGAGTATGGTTTACTGAGAGAAGAAATTTGTGCAAGGAATCAAAACTTCATATCTGTGTTTAAAAGTGAAAATCATAACTTTGTGAACTTTTATTTAATTTATTATATAAAAAGAGAATCAGGTCATGCTTAGTTCTGTATTAATAAAGAGACAAGTTTCCAAAAAATGGGGTTAGAATCTAAAAATGTCTGGTCTTTTTCCTCATCCGCTTTTCTTGGCGTGCTTGTGTCTGTAAAAATTAAACTAATGTATATTCGGTTGCATAAGTAAATAATGGCGTTTCTACTGTTGGTTGAGTTGTTTGTTGCTCATTAATTGAAGTTGGTTAGTGGGACTTCTTACTTGTGGACATGAACAAACTGAGTTTCCAATTTTGTTGGTACCCGCCATCAACCATCAACAAGACAAGGGCAGTTGGTCAACATATGATGTCTTCTTGTTGTTGCTTTTATCTTTGATCTCATTTTCTTGCTATTATTGATCTCATTGAACTCTGTCCCTCTCCTTTCTCCTCCATAATTGGATGAAAGCTGACCAGGGATAGATAGGTAGTTTTGATGGTGTCAGGACATGAAACTTAGTGTAGATGTCTTTTGTATATGTTGGTTTTGTTTTCCCATGTGTTAATGAGGTCTAATACAGAGATTCTGATATGACCAGAGAATCTAACCTTTGATTCAATGACGAAGATCATTCCTGAAATTGAACAAAGCATGGAAAAAGTGATTCTTCCGGTTTCTGTGGATGTGAGCTTTGCTTCTAATCACTTTCCAAAGTATAAGCTAGGACCTGATAATCAGATCTTGGAAGAACCAAAAGAAGACAACACGGGTCCATCCCTGAAAGAGGTTGTTGATCAGGAAACCATGCAGCTGTCAGATCAGCACAAGCGTCTCTCAGTTCGTGACCTCGCCAGCAAATTTGACAAGAACCTGGCTGCTGCTGCTAAGTTAACTGAAGAGGTTCTCAAACTTTGACATTTTCTTCCAGGGGTTTAGTAAAATTTTACTTTTTCACTGAACATGAAGTGGCAAATGCAAATAGGCATCTTTATTCCAACATTCAACTTTTCTTTTTCTTTCTCAAAATCAAAGTTACACAGATCTTCTATTGTTTTCTTAATGTTTTAAAACATCTAAGAAATGAATCACTAATGAGGGCGGATGGTTAAATGAGTTATATTGAGCTATTCCCATTTCTTGATTTCAGGCAAAGCTTAGAGACACTGCTTCTTTGGAAGGACATGTTCTTCTAAAGAAGCTTAGGGATGCATTGGAATCTTTAAGAGGCCGTATGACAGGGCGAAACAAGGAAGACGTCGAGAAGGCCATTTCTATGGTCAGTTTGTTTTCTAATTCACTCTTTGTGTGTGTGTGTGAACAGATATTCTAGATATAATATTTCTTTTCCTAGTTGAATTTAGTTTACCATTCCTATCACAAATAGTTACGCATGCCATTAGCTCTCATCACTTTTTTCTTCCATTCAGGTTGAGGCATTAGCTGTTAAATTGACTCAAAAAGAAGGAGAACTAATCCAGGAAAAGTTTGAAGTAAAAAAGCTGACAGGCTTTCTTAAACAGGTTCGTTAGTGGCTTTCTTTCTGTTTGTGTATGGATTACTTGACTTGAATTCTTCAGTTACATACAATCAAAGAAAAATTGCGTGAGCAGCGCCTTTCTTAATCATAACAGTTCAGTTAAGTCAGTCTGATTTGTGCCCATGAAGCTTTCCAGTTTTGGCTATTCTTCAATTTCATGTTAACTTGCAGGCTTCAGAAGATGCTAAGAAGTTAGTCAATCAGGAAAAGTCTTTTGCTTGTGCTGAAATCGAAAGTGCTAGGGCCGTTGTGCAGAGGTTTGGTGAGGCCCTAGAAGAGGAAGAAAGGAATGCTCAAATTTCTAAAGATCAGGACCCTGTGAGTTCTGTAATTAAGTGCTTTGTTATATTCTCTCATCTTGGTGGCAGTGTTTTATCATGTGATGATATCACCATTTCATCAATTGAAGTCTTTCCAGAGGTCTCTGACATAGTTTAGTACAGGAGATTCTTGTCAAAACTATGGTGTTATCGGCTGATGCGAATCATTTTATTCTAGGATGTTGAAAAACTAATTGAGGAGGTTCAAGAGGCTAGAAGAATTAAACTGTTGCATCAGCCAAGCAAGGTAACTGAGTGTTATCCCCTTGGAACTTTTATTTCTAATAGGTCAGTTATTTATCTAACTGTTCTTCCAT
Organism: Erythroxylum citrifolium; assembly: GCA_026284465.1. Lineage (NCBI taxonomy): Eukaryota > Viridiplantae > Streptophyta > Magnoliopsida > Malpighiales > Erythroxylaceae > Erythroxylum > Erythroxylum citrifolium. The sequence continues at coordinate 5,150,397 of JANKOE010000204.1, forward strand.
GTACATGCAGGTCATGGACATGGAACATGAGCTTCGTGCCCTAAGAGCTCAAATCCGAGACAAGTCTATTTTTTCAGTCAAACTTCAGAGAGAGGTTTGTCGAAAATTTTGCATGCACTTATGTTCTATTACTTTTGGTGCCTTTATAACAGTTCTTTTGTGTACAAGTTGATCAAGGTGCTGACTTTGTCAAACTTTTTCTACAATGATCTTTTATACTTAAAAACATATAGCTCATACCATGTCATTATTTTGCTTATGTTCTTTTTTATGCTGATTGATCTTATTTAGTTGCATAGCACTTGGTGGTTTTCAATTGGTGAACCAAAGGTATACAACAATTAAAGGTTTTAGATGAGAGCAAAGTTGTATCTTTGACTTTAGTAATTCATAACAAGCCCAATGTTCTCAAGGAGTATTGTAGTTTGTCCGTGAATAGATACTTCAATATCCAGAACCTGACTGACACAAGTTTATAGTTTATACCTCCTGAAGCTTGGCCTTTGGACAATCCTACCTAAAGTTGCCACTATTAATTCCATAAATGAATAGAATTTCTTCATTTTGAGGTCTCTCTTTGCATTTCTTTTCCATCTTTGCTTGTTTTTATTGCAAATCTCATTATTGTATTGGTTAGTATGTCATGAATGGTGCCTGTTTCTGTATGATTGTTGACCATTTCATAACTGATGTTCTTATGCAATCTAGGTGGCAATAAGCAAGAGAGCTGAGGAGAATAAATCCTCTCTATATGTCCTAGATGGTTCTGAAACTCTAGGTTCAATCTTACAACTACGACCTCGCTCGAATAATGCAATATCTCTTTCAAAATGCTCAATTCAGTGGCATCGTTTGTCAGCTGATGGCAGTCAAAAAGAAGTTATTTCAGGTAATCACTCGATGGTTTCTTTTTAAGATGGTATTAACTATTGATGCTTTTATGGGATTAATCTTTCCCGACATTTCTGTGTTATTGAAAACTTGCTGATACCTTGAAGGTTGTCATAATCAGTAATGTGCTGCATGCTTTTGGAATCTGAATACATAAAATAAATGTCCTAGAGAGCTTTAGAGCTTCTTACCTTTGAGATGAGATATTATGATTAAAAGATAAAGCATTGAACTACTCCTGTGACTACAGCTAATTCTGATAATATGCTCCTGATTTATTGAATTTTTATCATTCTCTGCTTATTTTGCATTTGTTCGCAACTGAAATTTCATTGAATCAGATTAAAAAATGCTTATTTTGCATGCATAATCAGGATCACCTTTGGTTAATAGGTGCTAACAAATCAATGTATGCTCCTGAGCCCTTTGATGTTGGGAGATTCTTGCAAGTGGATGCTGTCTCCAATGGCCAAAAGTTCACTGTGACTACCAGTGGTGCCATTCATTCTGGTTCGTATTCAATACTAAAACTGATTCCTGGCAAGACCGAAATGAACATGTGATTGATTCACTTATTATTGCCTGTACTTTGGACAAGAATGAATGACTTGGGCTCCCCAAAGAAACAAAACAGTTTGTGGTGGTTGTTTTTACTACTAGGATTGATTTTCAAAGAAATACTGCTAAAATCCTTCCAACAGCTGCAGGATTGGGAAGCTATGTAGAGACACTTCTACGAAAATCAAGCTCAGAGTTCAATGTGCGTAAACATTTTCTTTCATATTTTCCTTAATGCTCATATAATGCATCTGAGCTATCTGTCTTAGCCATTTTCCAATAAATTTGGATTCAAGAAACACTAACATTGTATACTAATAATATAGTATAAAATCAATGTGACTTCTTCGGTTTTCCTCGACTGTTCACCATTCAATGTGCAAGTTATTTGACAATTTGATGGATTTTAATGTAGGTTGTCATTTCCCAAATGAATGGTCAAGACCATCCATCACATTCTGTTCATGTATTCAATGTGGGTAAAATGAGGATAAAGCTTTGTAGGGGTTGGATTACAAAGGCCAGAGAAATCTATTCCACGTCAATGCAGGTACTTATTTCCTGTCTAGATCAATCAAAAGAGTTTTATGGATATTATTTACGAGTTATTACTACGAAATCTTTGAGCCTGACCGGTTTTTGACCTGGTAAAACTTTCTTGGCTTTCTACCAAATCTTCTTAACTGAAATGATACTGCACGCAAGCTTGGTGGACATTGAATTTTGCATAGTTTCAAGCTGCATTTGCAACTCTCACATTGAAAATTTTCATTCTTCTAGTTATGTGGAGTTAGATCCGATGGTACCGCTGCAGCGAAGCAATTGTTTTGGCAACCAAGGAAGGGCCTTTCTTATGTATTAACATTCGACTCAGATCGAGAAAGGAATGCGGCTGCAATGCTTGCAAGGAAATATGCTTTTGATTGCAATGTCAGTATACTAATTCCCATACCTTAACATGCTTGTGTTTCTTTCAAGTGTTTCCTTATCCTTAGGATCTCTTCCATGCTTCCCTTCTTAAACTAATTTAGGATTCAGCTAAATGAGCAAAGCATTTATAGTGATTTCTTTCTGTTAATAGTCTTGTATTATCTTCTTCTCTGCTTTCTCTTTTCTTCTTTAATGTCGAGTGATGTGTTCAACCGTACATCGACAGGTCATACTTGCCGGACCGGAAGATCAAGTGTAGAGATAAAAACAAAACTAACCAAGTGTGTTTAACAGATGCTGAGTAATCTATCTGTAATGGTGTGCATTTGTTTTTGGCGTGGCAGAAGAAGAGAAGAATTGATTGAGCTTCTTCTCCTAATCTGGTTGAAGTTTAGGCACAGTTTTTTATAATTTGCCTGTGAAGTTTCATCAACACCATTCAGTGTATTTGATCTTTTCTTGCTTGATTCATATGTATTTGACCTTTTTTGTACTAATCAGTTTTGTTGTAGTTTTCAGGCATGGTTTTTGTTTGCCTACCACTAAGTCTGTTGTAACAAAGTTGATCATTGCTTTATTAATTGTCTTTTTCTTACGTCTTTTAATTCTTCCTAGTTCAAGTCTGAGTCTAAATCTGATCAACTCAAAAAATTATAATATTTATAAAATCATACTATTTGAATCTTAAACTATCAGAGTTTCATCAAGAAAGATTAACGTAATTTTTTTTATAAAATAGGATGACTTGTCAGAAACATAATTTAAGATATTTACAGTATGAAGCCCTAAATCTTCTATTATATTCAATTATATTTTGTTTGAATTCTTTTAATATTCAAAAGTAAAATTGTTAAGAAAAAAATCAAATTATTGAATAAATATTATGATTTAATTAAAATTTCAAATTTAGCATTTATACTAAAAATAAACCAAAATTTAAGATAATGTTTTATGTGATGCTCTACCTTTGGTATCAAAAGTGTCCAAAAAAAGGGGCAATAACGGCTATGAAAAACGTGGACCACTCACACACCGTTGGATTTATAACGATCCAAGGGCCAGAAATCAAAAGAAACTCGACGTTGCAAATGTGAAAGTCATTTGCCGTTTATCATTTCCTTTTGTATCTCTTCACCTCTCTGTCTTTTCGACGGTCCAAGAGAAGTTTCCAAGAGAAAGAGAAAAGGAGAATCTGAGATTTGGGTATTGACGTTTGGTGTTTTGTAGAGATTCGAGTTGGGAGTTCATTTCAGTGATTAGAGGGAAAAAAAAATGGCTTCCAGACCTGTTGTTCCACAACAAGCCTGAGGTAACCTTAACCTGTCTTGTTTCTCTATCTCTGAGTTGGGTTCTGGGTTTTGGTTCCTTTGTGTTTAAAGGGTTTTCTTTTCTTTATTGGCATTTCATTCGTTGGACGAGTATATTGGTATTTGGTGTAGAATGGGTTATTTCTTTTGTTTCTTACAAATGATTGTCAAACTCAAAGATCTTTTCTTTTTTCTTCCTTGGATCTCTTTTTTCGTTTTGCTTTTGATAGCTTTTCTTTCCATATTGTTTGTTTTGGGTGGAAAATCTACGATGGGCAAGAAAAAGTAGTTGTCTTTTCTTATCATTAAGTTCTTGTTTTCTGTAGGTGTTTAATGGATAATATGTACCGAATGTGTTTGATAATTCGTTTCCTTCAGGAGACCCAGTTGTAGGAGTTAATAATAAACAACAGAAGAAAAATGTGGCGGCTGTGGAGGGAAGAAGTGAAAAAATAATTAAAACGAAATTATTGATTAATGTAGTGATTAATCAATACAATTAAAGTAACCCTGTGATTGCAACATGCAACAAGCAAGGAATGAAAATTCACCAAGCATATGGTACATTGATAGTGGATGCTCAAAGCATATGAGTGGAGACAAGAATTTATTTGCAGAAATCAGACCAAAGAATCAAAGATTTGTCACATTTGGAGATAACAACAAAGGTAAAGTCATTGGTGTTGGTAAAGTGGGTAAGGAACCTTTGCCTACCATTGACAATGTTTTACTTGT
>JANKOE010000204.1:5209843-5227584 GCA_026284465.1 Erythroxylum citrifolium
AAACCCGGTACTTTCCAAACTCTTGCTCGTCAGATGGTGGAGAAGTTTCCTGAGTGTGGGATTGACAGGCGACATGTAAAAAATAAGCACAAGAGGTTAAAAGACAAATATCAAACAACTTTTGACATGTTAAATTGCAGTGGCTTTGGGTGGAATGAGTCCAAGCAATGCGTCGAGGTCGATAGCAAGCAAGTCCTTGATGAATGGATGAGGGTAATTCTGTGCTTATTGTTGATTGTTTTTAGAAGTGTCCAAATAACCATCTGTAATTCGTGCTAACATTTTATGATGCTTATTCCAGATACACCCGAACAATGGAGAGGTTATTCCGAATGATCACATAAAATAAAATTAAAAAAATCATAATTATAATTGTAATAAAAATAAAATAAAATGATCAATTTGAACATGAATTCTTAATTTAAATTTGAATTACATCAGACTTAAATTATTATCCTTAATCATATAACTAGACTTGTCCATTGAGACAGGGTAATCAATAGGTACCAAAAATAAAATTGTGAAGACTTTAATTATCAAATCTTCTTTACTAAACGAAATTAAACTTTAATAATTTGTTATTTTCCTCAATTTTTCTTTTATAAATTAAAAATATTATTAGCATATAAAAAAATTAATATGACAAATGGCATTGTCGAAGTTAAATATTATTATACATCTACAAAAGGTTTTATCAAAAAATATAAGATAAATTACAATCAATATCTACAATTAGAGAGTTTTATTAGAGAACTAATTGAATAAATTCCTATTTTATTCCTTTATGTTAAATTACACCACATGACAATTAATTTTTTTTAATATATATATACAAATTTTTGTTAACTTTCTTTTTTTAATTGAACAAAAGCGAGAAGCAAAATGAAAACAACCTAAACCGTGAAAATGGAACTTTAAGAGAGCGATACATGCGTCGTTCTGCTAACCGAAGCGATAGAGTGCTGCACCCTAAAGCTAGCCGAAAGCACCTTTTTGTTATTTCTTACTAAACTCAATTTGATTTTTTTTAATTTACATTTGACTGAAAATATAATTAATATTATTTTAATTAAATAAAATTTTAATTAATAAATAAAATAATATTATTTTATTTATTTTTATTTTTTTAAATACAAAGGAAGAAAACACCCGAGCAGGCTAATCTAACGCACTGCTTGGCGGTACATAACGCCTATCTTGTCACTATGAATGAGCTCCCCAACAGAAAACGGGGGCTCCTGAAGGTAGTGAGCTCCTGGTCCGGTCCAGTCCGCGAGGGCAGCTAAATGGTCTGCGCACTGGCTCCCCTCCCTAGGGACATGCTGCACGTTCACCTCCCAAGCTCGTTGGATAAGACCACGGGTACCTGTCAGCAAAATAGGATTGTCAGGAAACTGCATAGTGGGAGAGAAAAGGATGTTAATGACTTCAAGGGAGTCTACTTCGAGGATGACTCGGCGGTATCCTAATGACCACGCTAAGGTGAGTCCCGAGTGGATTCCCTAAAGTTCTGCAGTCAGCGGCGATCCGCAACCAATGTGTTGAATAAAGCCTTCGCACCACTATCCTGTCCGATCTCGAATAAGACTACCTGTCGTAGCCATGGACGACTTATGCTTAACCGCTCTGTCTGTGTTAAGTTTGACCTAGCCTTCAGGAGGTTTATGCCACCCCATAAGACTGCCCATAGATAGGCCCTGCATCGGAAACACACAGGTTTCCATTGCTCTGGCTCTCACAATCCCTTCTATATAAGCCAGAACAGCGCTGAGCCCATCCTCCGGCCACTCAAAATCAGCTTCAAAAATGCTCTTGTTACACCAAGACCAAATCATCCAACAGGCGACTCCAAAGGTGGTAGCCCAGGACCTTTGCAGCTCCCTGGTATGTTTCGTGAGATTGGAGACCAACCAGTCTTTCACGTCTGGCTGAAAGAAGGTTGTATCAACCACCCCGGAGGGGAAGTTTCTCCAGAAAGCCTGTACTCTTGGGCAGTCACGGAGGACATGGAGAGTAGACTCCTCTTGTCCACATTTATGGCGACTACTATTAGTAGCTAGGTTCCGGACCACTCGTTGATGGTTGGTGAGGAGCTTTTTCTTGCAGATTAGCCAGAGGAAAGCTCTAATGCGCTGGGGTCCTGCCCATTTCCAAACTAGATCCCAGAGTTTAGCATGGTTGTCCGTGTGGTACCCCTCGATAAGGTCGTAGGCTGACACCACAGTAAACCTCTGGGACGTAGTCTAACCCCACTACAGAGTATCCACCTCAGCTTCCAAAGAGGGAGGGGTGAATGTAGTGATATCCATACAGACTGAGGTAGGGAGATAGTGCTGTAACACTTCTCAGTGCCATTGGCCCTCCGCTAATCACATATCCACCACTGTAGCATAGAGCACGCTGGGAGGTATAGGGGTAGTCGCTACTAATAAGAGAGGGCCCCAATTCTACACCTAATTATCCATCCAAAAGGAAATCAGTCGACCATTACCCAGTGTCCATTTCAAGCCTTGACGAACAAAGGGCCAAGTTGCTGAGATATCTTTCCAAACGCTCGACACGCCACTCCTGGCTACCATGAGAGGGACTTGGTACGGTTCCAGACGATATTTGGACCTAACTATCTAAACCCATAACGCAGATGGCTAAGTGAGAAGAGTCCATCCCAATCTTCTCAGAAGAGCATCATTGGAGGACCGGATATGTTTTATGCCCAGACCGTCAGCCCGTTTGGGCTTGTAGATGGCCTCCCAGTTCACTATCCTTTGTTTCGTCATGGAACCCCAAATAGAATTTCGCATGAGTTTCTCCAAATCATCACAAAGTTGCCTAGGCAATCGCACCGTTTGCATCGTGTAGATAGGAAGGGTTGAGATCACAGACTGGGTTAAAGTGGCATGTCCCGCTAGCGATAATTGCTCCATCCGGTCAATTTCTAATGAGCATTATCTAAGATATACTGGTAAGTGCGCCCCGAGGATCTCTCATGAATTACTGGAACTCCAAGGTATTTACCCAGATTATTCGTACTCTTAAGACCCAGGGCTTGACTGAGGCGAGTAACGTGCTCGTGAGAAGTATTCCTGGAAAAGAAAATCCTCGTTTTGGTCATATTAACTTTCTAACCCGAAGCCTGACAAAATTCGTCCATGGTCGCAGCTATAACTTGGGTTTGGAACTCTAAAGTTTCAGCAAACAAAATTAGGTCATCGGCCAAGAAGAGATGGGAGAGAGGAGGCCCCGAGGGACTCAGCTTGAGTGGCCGCCAGTGATCTAGGCCTACTTTTCTCGAATAATATTATTATTTTATTTAAACTCATTAATTTGATGCCGGCAGGTTAATTGCCAACCTAACCCGTTATCTATGGCGAGTCCCCGAGACATCGGGTCCACTGCTTTTGCAGATTTGCTTATCAAGAAAAACGACATAATGAGTCAAATCAAACGACAATAAAAATAAACAAACCAACCAGAAACCCCTTTAAATTCACATAAACCCACCGAAAGCATCAGAGCACTCGGTCACTTTTCAAGTGAACTTAATACAAAATTCTCTGATCATTATAACAAAAGACTCACTTACACATCATGCAGCCCCATCCCTCGCCGGAAAATTCCTACCTTTACCAGTATCTCTCCGAGAATGGAACGTTCAACATTGCACCCTATACTTTCCCGCCGATGCAGAGCTTCTGTAGCTCTTCAGGTTCGTATCAGAATTACCCCTTCGAAGGGTCTATAGTCACAGACATTACGCCACAAGATAGAGCTCTTGCTGCTCTCAGAAATCACAAGGAAGCTGAGAAGAGAAGAAGAGAGAGGATCAACTCTCATCTTGATAAGCTTAGGACTCTCCTTCCTTGCAATTCTAAGGTAATTATGTAGAAATTTAGTCATTAAGTAACTTTCTTTTAGTGTGCCAGTGACTGTTTTTGCAGCTACGATTAGCTTCCACGGCAATGGAATCCTATGATGGGGTGTTGTTTTGGAGCTCTATGTTCTCATTTAGATTATGTTTCATAAGGGCAAAGCGATTTTTAAGGATTGAAACCTAAATAAAGGTCTCGAATTTCATGGAGGAAAGTCAACAAGAGCGCGAGTTTTTTGTTTTTCTGACATAGCATCTGTCGAAGAACATGATAATTAAGATTTTCCATGTGCTTTTCGTTTTCCTGGAAAGAAATTTCTATTCTACTTTCAGGTTTCGTGCTTTGTTGACTGTTTGGTAGCTCAGGAAGCACTTACAGGAAAAGCAAGCAACTGAAACTAAGAGCTAGTTCTTACTCCACACTTTTTGGCTGTGGGAGACGTAATCCCCGGTGACTAGATCAAGACTTGCTTACCTAAACTAAAATCATACAGGTTACTTCAGTAGTTGGCAATGAACTGAAACGAACGTCTGAAACGCAACAGCTTTCGTGTGCTTTACTAATGGTTGTTTAATTTCTTTTCTGTTTTCACGGGACCATAAGAGAGACAAGTATAATCAAAATCTAATCTTTTTGAAGCTTTTTTGTGCTAGTTGAGCTTTTAGATGTTCAAAGTTACAAACAGAATCTGTAAAAGTAAAAGCCTATCAAAGCCTTCGTTTCCTGTTGGTCTTCTTGGATTGCGATCTGTTGGAAAGTTTCTAAGCTTTTCGCATACTTAGGGTTTCATGAACACTCTTTTTCTTTATCTTACCAACTGAATCATCTGTTCTCTTGTAACCCCTTTTTCTTCTTTTTGCAGATCGATAAAGCTTCACTGCTAGCTAAGGTTGTTCAACGAGTGAAAGAACTGAAACAACAGACCTCACAAATTTCAGGACTCGACTCTTTCCCATCAGAAACCGATGAAATAAGTGTTCTATCAGGAGAGTATTCAAGTGACGGGCAATTAATATTGAAAGCATCTTTGTGCTGTGAGGATAGGTCCGATCTTTTGCCAGAACTAATCCAGACACTGAAGTCTCTCCACTTGAAGACGCTAAGAGCTGAAATGGTAACCCTCGGAGGAAGAATGAGGAACGTTCTCCTTGTTTCTGCTGAAAAAGATCACAGCATTGAATCAGTTCATTTCCTTCAAAATGCACTCAAATCTTTAATGGAACGCTCAAATTCTACTGATAGATCCAAGAGGAGGAGGGTATTAGACCGCAAGTTAATAATCCAATGATAATGTTAGTTTCTTTGGTATGTTATCCTTTGGAAGTTGATCGATTTTAGTGTTTCAGTATGATCTTGTATTATCTGGTTTCCATGTTATATGGGTTTGTTTGTTTTAGTGTAAAACCCATGAAAGAAGTTTAGAAAAGAAGAGAAGCTAGTGTGTTAGTGTGTGACAGTGTGAATGGTTAGCTAGCTAGTGGTCTAGGGTTTAGATAGTTTTTTCTTCTTCTTCGTCTGGACGTAAGGTGGGAAAATGGAAGACTCTGTTCTCGGTAGAAGAAGTAAATGCAGCGAGTGTTTAAATATGTAATGTGATTACTGTTTTTAGTGAGAAAGATTCCATAAGAAACTGAAATTGGAAAGTTTGATTAGATCTTGACTACTCCCTCCTACTCAAAATAAAAGTCGTTTTAAAGGGATGCACACTTATTTAAAAAGTTAATGAAATGTTTAAGTCGTTTTAGAGGGATGCACACTTATTAAAAAAGTTAATGAAATGTTTGATATATCCTTATTAATTGCATGTTAAAGTGTCTTGAAAATATAATATGTGTAATTAAGATGTGAGAGAAATTAAAGGGTAATTTTGAAAGTACAATCATAAACATACATGAAAAGTCTTAATTTCTCTAAAACGACTTTTATTTTAAACAGGAAGGAGTACAATTTAAAACAATTCTTTAATCATTAATTTTTAAAAAAATTCTTATTTTAAGATTTCGGTTAAAATATAATGAAAAATCGCATATTATTGATATGTAGCTTAATTCTAACTCTTAAATTTAATTTGAATTAATTAAATTTGACTTAAATTAATAATTTAAGATAATTATAAATAAATTATTTACTTAGTTAAGTTTATTTAGTTTGGTTTGAGTTTAAGAATTACGTCGGATTATAATATAAACAAAAATTGACACGTATGATGTTTATAACTGTTTTGTTTTGTTGTTATTTTTAACTTAAATATAAAATAAATATTTTATAAAAAATTTGTAAAGAAATTGAATACAATAATTGAAAACTCAACCGATTCAACCTTAAAAATCTTGAATTGTCTAACTTTTCAGTTCGATTTTTAACTTTTCAGTTCAATTTACTTTAAATAATTCTTGTTATCACAAACCGATTAGTTGATTGATTAATTAAACAAATTTTATAAATTAATAAATTTTTATAAACTAAAATAAATCAATTAATTTTTATTTAACAATATATTTTTCAATTAAACTTCAAATTTTTTTACGGATAAGAACAATATCTTTCAATCATATTCAAAAATTTTAATGTTGTTTAATTTTTAGCTGATTTTATGATGGTCTAATATAGATTTAAGTTTTTAAACCTTTAACTTTTCGTCTTATCAGGAATCTGATTTTTAAAACATTAGTAAATATCTATATTTTTTATCCTAAAATTTTTTAAGGGACTAATATGATCATTATTTAGTGATTATTATCAATTATTATTATTAAGTAAACAATTATTTAAAGAGTAATCAAAACTTTTCTATTTCTAAAATGTCATTTAATTTCATTATATATTGGGATAACACCTTTCTTCTTTAATGTGCACTGATTCTAAGGGCAGACCAGAGTTGAAGAAATCTGAAGTTTTAGTAATTAGGTATTAAATATGAGAATTGGGATCACAGGAATGTTGATAGTGACTGAATGGGACTTTCGAAGACAATGGTCTCTGTGTTCTGCAAGTGAAACTTATTAGTGTTAGAGTTCCAAGCTTCTGGTCTAAGGACAATTCCAACTTCCAAGGAGAACATTCTCATAGGAAACATATAAGTTGTGTCTGAATTCTGAAGTTAAGATAAGATTATTCTGCAATCTCTCTCTCTTTTATTAAAAAATAATATTTCAGAACTGTTATCCTCAACTCATTGTGATTCCTAATTGTAAGCTAACGATATCTTTTACTCTTTATGGAAAAAATATGTACAAATCCTTAGGTATGGTTTTGGGTGGTCTCCGGGAAGAACCCTACTTAGATTCATTGCAGAGCAATCAGTCACTCCTCTATCATCTTTATGACTGTAGGGTTCATAGGCTTTGTCCTCTCCTTGACCGCATCCACAACTTTCTATACAATAATTTCTCCAAAGAATTCATAAAATCTCAACTTTTGAAAACTTAACTTCAAATTTTAATAAAATTAAATTTTATTTATTTAATAATTAATAATTATAATTATAAAACTTACTTTTACTCTTTTTAATTTTAAATTTAAACCTATATTTCATATAAAATATCATATGAAATTAGATTAATTACTAAAAAATCGTTTTTTATAAAGCAATGTTCTTATTTTAAACAAATTAATTAGGTGAAGATTTTAAGCTTTAATCAGATGAATGAACCGTCGGAAGCCTGTATGAGAGTTGGTTTGACTGCCCTAACTATGGCAGAATATTTCCGAGATGCTAATGAACAAGATGTATTGCTATTTATCAATAGTAAAAGTGTATCAAAATTGATAGAAATTTTATATTTATAATATTAAAAAATGTTGTTAAATTTATAGGTATTTGTATATTACTAACAAGAGCTATTTTTAACCTAGTAATAATTACTCAGTACTGAGTCATATGAATTAGGGAGGAGTAATGTTAGACACTTGGATATATTATCAAAAACAATTGATTTTTTAAGGGTTGTTCAAGATTGTTAATGTGAATGGATTAATAAGTTGCAATTGAAAAGAAATTTTTTATTCCTTTTAAAATGGATTATTATGAAAAAAGGGTTCAGCTTATCGGATTACATTAATCAGTTTTCGTAATATCGACACTTATAATTGATATATATGCATATATTAAATTATTAAGTGTACATAATTTTCATAATAAGGGAACTTATAATTGATATTTTTTAGATATTTATTAAAGAAATTATTAAGTGATACTGCACGGGCTGTCCCTGATCAAAGGACACACGAAGATAGCATTACTAAGGTACGTGATGTTGATTACACTTATGAATCGAGAAAGACTCTTCGCATTTCACCGATAAGCTTCAACAGAGCTGCATCACAGATTTCCAACTTATATATCATTCAAGTGGTACAACAAATGATCCATCAGATCAAAGATTAACAAAGTTTGACTGTAGCTCATACTTCAAGTATGCTAATCAAGATACAAGTCTTTGGGCATTAATTCTTAAAGCCCACCTTTTAGAAATCTAGGTTGTTTAATCTTTAGTAAATTATAATTTGTAAATGAATTGTAATTAGGTCAAGTGGGTCACATTTGTTATAAAAGAATGATTACTTGAAGCAATTTTTTTCTACATAATATTCCCTGCCCAAAAAGCTTGATCAAGCATCTTTTAAAGATTTATGCCTTCTATGTTCTTGTCCCATTGATCAAACAATTGCCTTTATAGGTAGGTGGAAAAGAAATTAGCCTTTTGAGACTTTTTATCTCCTAGAACTTAGAAGCACCTTTTCACATCTATTGAATCAAAAGTGTGTATTTTCTGTTAGAATTGAGGTTACTAAAGGGTTTGTGAATTGCTTACACTCTTCCAATCTATGTAAGATAAGCTTGTTTATACTTAAACTCATAAATTATTGAATTACACCATATTATTTGATCATAAATAAAATGTAACCCTACCAAGAACATTACTATTTTAAGTATCTCATCAATTCAACATTTTCTTTTTCTTGTTCACATGTACATGACATTTTGCCAAACTAAATAGGTAGTATAAAGATGACTAGCAAATTTGGACATCATCCACGAGTTGGTCCTAGAGCATGCAAGTTCTATAACAAAATGGGATAGGCTTAGTTTAAGAGATAATCACATTGGGTAATGATAATTTGACCAATTGTCTTCAAAAGACTATATATCATAATGTTTGGTCTAATCACTATATGCTCATGTGGTCTCAACTCAATTGATCCATGTACTTGTAAAGAGAGTGAGGGACAGAATTAGATAGGCGTGAAAAAAGGGGGCTGACAAAGAGAGAAAGTGATAATCATGGACAAACAAGAAAAGATGTAGGTGTCAAAAGTAGGTTTTTTCTTTGAATTGAATATAGGAAGTGGAAGTAATGTGTATGGTGAATAATTATATTTTACTTTAAATTTGAAGAGAATATGTAAATGTTGTTTGTCACTTTGATCTGAATTGTTAATTTATTAAATAATTTATAATAACTAAATCTAAGTTATTAATTCAAGAAATAATTTATTAAAAATATATAATTCATAAATTATTATGTATATTCAATAATTTATACAATATATTTTAGATATTATAAATATAAATTTTATCTATAAGAAGGGAGTAATTATATTGACTGTTTTGGTTTAATCTTTTTATTTTTATCTTGATATTATTGAATTATCGTATAAGTCTTTTTATTATATTCTATTAGTTTTTATTTATTTATAAATCTAAAATAATTATGTTATTTTAAAAAATTAATAGAATAAATAAAATGAAAATTTCTTATTTTAAAAATTTTTAACCCTAAAAAAGAGTGTATGTACGTACCATGTAGTGTTTGTATAAGACTGTAGATCCTGCCTAAATCTCTACTTCTCTCTGTCCGGCACTTTCTTCAAGGAGAGTAGGAGAGACAAGGCCATGCCCTACAATGGAGGCTTTGTTGGGGACCTGACAATCATCTCTTCCACTCCTTGTCTTTGCTCGTAGTGGCACTTTTTTCTTATATTCTGACTAGGGTTTCTTTTTTCTTCCCTAGCAATCATTGCTGCGATACTCATTTTGCAGACATTATGGAAACTAGTGTTTGTTGTCTTGCGTGAAGTGAACACGAAAGTGGTCTCACTCACACTTATTTTTTACTGTAACGTGTCTTTGGCACTGCTACCCACGTATATTCTTTCTGAGCTGCTACTTCTGCTGGTTTTGGTTTGCTGGTCCAGTTTTCACATGCCTTTGTTTCCTTTTTCATTGTATGTCATGTTCTTTCTATACTTAATGGTTGAGAATGTTCACATTTTCATGAGGAATTTGGAGTCCATTTCTTTCAACAAGAGTGAATGGCAGATTAGTAATCCTCACAGCAAGCTCTCTAAAACTCTTTTCACACAATACTACACTAAGAGCTTATTTCATATTCACACATATATGAATGTAATAAAACTTTCTTAAGAACTTTATAAGACAAGTTTTGTTTGGCAATCAGTTCATTGCATTTATCTGTTAACCGATAATTGATTATATCAGTTGATTTGACCAACAAATTATATTAGTTGTTTGTTAAAGATGTTTGGTAAAATTAGTTGTTTAGTATTAACTGTTTATAAGTAAAATGACTTATGAAAACATGACTTTTAAAAAATTATAAGGATATGAATATTATATATTTTAATATTTCAATGAATATTTTTATAAGAATTTATATTTTATATATTTAATTCTACAAAAATTAAATTTATAACTCTAATAAAAAATATAAAACATATAATAATAATAATAATAACAATAATAACCAAACAACTCAATTAATTTTTTTATAAAGTCAACTAGCTAATTTGGATCAATCAGCTATTTTTTGACTAATCAACCAACAACTAAACAAGGCCTCAATCTAGTAACAAAGATTATTTCCAAACGCTTATGTAATGGACCACTTCAAATAATGGTTAGACACATGTATTAATCGTTTTGGATACATTTAGTTAGTCAATCTCGTACTACTGACTAATCATATCTTCTTCAATTGAAGAATCGGCCAATCGAATTCCTAAAACATATGTTTAACTTTTTAGACGCTCCATCAACTAATCAACCTAAACTCATTCACGTGTTGATAATTTGATTAGTCGATGATTTAACCTATGCAAAATATCCAATTCTATTATACTCCTATAAAAATTAACTTTCAAAATTAATTTAAAAGATTAAATTTCAACACTTTAAATTTTTTTAAAAATCAAACCATTCAAATTGTCGAAATTTTGATTCAAATCATTTCAAAGGTTTTTTTTAATATCAAGATATTTTTGCTAACTTTTTAAATGATTTTCTCTTAATTAAAAAATAATTTATAAATGTACATAATCATAAATTATTTAACCAATAGGCTATTAAAATAATCAAGATAAATTTATAACTAAAATTATATCGATATGAATACTCGGACCAATTTTGACCCAACTTGACCGCCCAATTTTGACCTTGATTGACTAGGCCACAAGTAGCCCAAGGGTCACCCGGCTTGTGGGTCAAGTCAGGGGCCATTGGCATCCCTGAACGGATTCATCCATTCGTAATCTTTTGTTCCCTTGATTTGATTTATATTTAGCACTTTACTTTATTCATTTTGATTAAAAGATATTTATATGTCAATAATAGTTCAGCCCCTAACTTTTTTTATTTTTTCTTCATTTTACATTTTAAAAAAGAAGAAATGATGGAATTATTAAGATTCATTACCAATTTACAACAACAACAAGAATTCAATGAAAGTTCCGGTAATAGGCAGAGTCTAAGAAGATTCAGTAATACGCAATCTTATCTAGTCTATTTCTAATAGACCCACATGAAGGAAAAAAAATCTAATTACACCTTCCTTTTTTTTTTGAAAATAGATACATCTATCTAATTATTATTGTAACATGTTTTCATATCTCAAATATTTCTTAAAAAATTCTAAATTCATGTTAATATTTGAACTCAAATGTCCTAATTTATTTATTTTTTATATATAACTTTTAAATCAATTTTAATTACATCAAGGTTTGCTATGGTTTATTTATGAACTGGATTTTATCTTGAATTGGTTTGGACCCAATTGTCTAGATCTTATGCCCATCGGAGTTGGACTTAGGCTTCATTCACCTTTAGCCTCCTAACCAGTTAGTGGCTTAACTATCGAGACGGATCCAACTCATTAAAATAGGATTTGGAGATATTTGGGGCATATGCCTATGTCAACATATACTGTTATAGGGTTTTGGGCAAAGTGGCTTGGGCTTGCCACATAGAATAGTACAATACGCTTTTAACACCACAAAGCGGTGGTGGTATTATAAATAATAGGGTAAAAATTAGTGCGGTAATTTAAAATTACTAAATTATTTAATTAAATTGTATATAATTATTTCAACACGAGTTATTTTAATTTGAAACACAAACAGAGTTTATATAACTAATTTGACCTTATTTTAATAGCTTATTCTATAAAAATAAATTAAATTATTAAAATATTTGTAATTCTATGAAATACTTTTAGTGACTGTAAATCATTAAAATATATTTATTATTATTTTATTTAGTTTAAAATAAGTAAAATAATAACGGTAGAGCCCTTTATTCCTAAATAACATGATAAATACAAGGTTAATTGTCAAAAAAATAATTCAAATTTTTGTCAGTTTTTCAATTATAGCTCGAACTTTAAAAAGTAACAATAAAATACTCAATTTTTTTATTTTTTTTAATTCTAGTCTAAATTCCAGAAAGTGACATTAAAATGTTCAAATTTGTAATTTTCTTCAATTCTAGCCCGATGTTATTTGTTGTTCTCTCAATGCCTTCAGCTATTTGTTTTCTGTTTGTTCTTTTAACACCCCAAACTATTCTCGCATTATAATGTATTGTATCAGTAAGGTCGACAGGACTACATAATCTGATTTAGGTTATTTTCAAACTTAACGGAAATACTAACATCCGGTTATAATTGAAAAAAATTGAAAGTTTAAGCATTTTATAGCTATTTTTAGAAGCTCGCTTTATAATTGAAAAAATTCAAAAATTTGAATATTTAATTGTTGTTTTTTAAATTTTGGACTATAATTAAAAATTTGACAAAAATTTAAGTTTTTTTTACGTAATTAACCCTAAATACAAACATAACAAAAAACAAAGTGAAACATCAAAGTACGCATTTAAGTGAGGTTGCTTTTGGCAGGAAATCTCTAATCCCAATTAAGGAATAGTCAGAGAATAATAATAATTCCTCCTTACAGTAGATAGAGTTAAGTTCAGACCAGATTCAAACCCTAAAATATATGTTCGGATCTAAGTTCAACTTGAAATTTTGCCTTTAGATTCAAGTTCAGTTCAAAACTTGTTAATCTCCAACTGTCACAGTATAACTATTCTTCTTAAGAATGATGATAGATTGGATTGAGCTTAGGCTATTCAGGTTTGAACTTGGTTCAAAATTTTGTGGTCGATTCGAATCTTACTTAAATTTGGATAGAAATCAAAAGGTTACAATAACAATCATCGTTAAAGTCCTTACCCACCAAATGACTATCTATCCATCTCTATGCTTCTCTAGTCTTTCCCTCCATGGGTTATAGAAAACTTAGGGTCAGTGGTGGGTCACCTAACAATTATCATACACTACTCAGGATCATATAAAAGTTGGGTTCAAGCGAACTATCATTAGATCCACATAATAATGACAATTTCTCAACTCGTTTACTGTGCCCAAAAGTAGATACCAGTTTCAAACTTAGACCCTTTTTTAATAACAATATAGGAGTAGGATACGTCCAAGCTAGGTTTGATTTGACTCGATCCATCAAATAAGCATATGAATTCGGTTTAAGCTTGTTTAGATTACTATAAGATCATATTAATTTAAATTTTATAATAAAATAAAGTAATCAAACTTCAGATTAATCGTTAAATTAGAAATTCAATCATGACTTGGAAGACTTGCTGGCTCTTATAGACACGGAGGAGCATAACTCTTTTATGAGCAGTTTATTTAGCTGGTATCACCTATTTCTATTATTTTGTCCTACGCATGTCAAATTCGCAAGTCAACGGATTGGCAAAGAACTACTATTCTAGGCCTACGCCTTTGACATGAGCAGCTATTCGGCTGGTGCAAACCTTCCGGTGGGTGGGTCAAGCTTAACACGGATGGTGCAAGTAAACGCTCCGCATAATTAGCTATAGCCGAAGGCATCCTTCGTGATAGTACAAGTACTTGGCTTGGCGATTTCATCCAGAACCTCAGGTGGTGCTCATCGATGTCCACTGAATTCTGGGAAGTGTATACAAGGGTCATGCTCGCGTGAAACCTCAGATATCGTCGAATCGAACTCGAAGTTGACTCGATTGAGGTGATTAATCTCATTTTTTCCTCGGCAAGCCGATCACAGGCTTTCAACTCCATTATTCAGGATATTAATGAACTGTTCACTTGTAACTAGACAGTAACACATCGACATATATACCGCGAGAGTAACCGATGTGCCGACTGGCTCGCTAACTATGCAGAGCATTTTGATATAGGCATAACTTATTTTGATACTTCACCCATTAGATGCTATGTACTCCTTTTAGAGGATATGTTGGGACTCTGCTTCCCGCGACTTGTTGTGTAATATTTTTTATTCCCTTTTATTAAAAAAATTCAATCAATTTAGAGTCAAAGGAATTTCAAACTCGAATTGAAACTTAATTAAGTATGATTTACTTCGTTAATTTTATATTAATATAAGTTATTTTTATAATTAATTAACTTAATAAATTTAAATTGTAAAATTCAATTTAATATTTTTATTTGTAATCAATATTTTCAAATGCACACTAAATAATATATTTATTACGGCTTTTCATTTGGGGGAATAAAAAGCAAATTAGTATGGTGGGTCTAGAAAGGTGACAGCATCCACCCAATGAGCACATCTCTAAGGCAATGTAGTCCCCAAAAAAACAACTAGTTTCAACAACTTTCTCATTTTACACACTTTTTGTAGTACCCAAGCAAAAAGGAGATTGAATGATTTGATTATAAGAGAGCTTCTCCTTTTTGTCGTGATTAGCGCTTCTAATTGCCAGTAGAACGTATTAACAAATATTTTAAAATTTTGATCGAAAATTAAACTAATAAAATTAAATTTTAAAATTTAAAATTTAAGATTCATCCAATATTGTATTCTTATAAAAATATTTAAAAATTAAATGAAATTAAAAATATTGTTCTTAATTTAAAATTAATTAGCTTATTTTAGTTTATAAAATTAACTAATTTATAAAAATTTTGTTAATTGATTTTTAGGATTGAATATAAGACCTAGTCCAGAAAAATTTCACTATCAATCGAACGAATACGCCAAATGTCTCCAACAATACAAAGATAGGCATAAACAACCCTTACTTCTTCAAACAAGTGAAAAATTACACCCAAAATGTATATCGAAATAGAAAAAAAAAACAAAATACACAACCATTCATAATAGCACAGAAAACAACTAAAGATATCAAAATTTAGAATAAGACTAGACGAATGCCGTCAACAAACAAGAGAAGATTATCCGACATAGCTCTCCAATCTCGTTCAAGGAAGAACAGAATTGATTCTATTTTTTTATTAACAAGCATTTGATTAAAATGGATAATTCGTGTTTATTTTTTAAATTTTTTCCCCTTTTCTGGTCTAAGGAATTGTTATGACACCTGTACGCCATGTTCTTGAAGGTTTGTTTACCTTTACATTCTCATTCAATACCTACCTTCTTTCTCTGACATTCTGACACAGAAAATCTTATATTCTCTTCCATTTATTTATCTAAAAGTTTATTCTTATTCTTTTGTGCAAAAATAAACGGTGGAGAAGAAAAGGGTATCAAGGAATAAAGAAGAAGAAGACACACTCGTCCTCTTTATTTAAGTAAAAGATACCAAGTTCCCCTTTATGATAGATGTATATCTTTTATATATAAGGAGTATTCGTAGACCTCAAATTAAAGAATTGTTCCTTGCATCCAAAAAAGAAGAAGAAAAGAATTGTTCCAAAGATTCAGGTTACGTTCTTCATCATCATCATCGTCATCATATTTTGAAGTCCTGCATCGAAGCAAGATTTGGGGAGCCTGATAGTACGTAGCTTTACTTCTATATTATAAAGAGACTGTTTCCAATAGACTCATATGCAAATGTAACAAAGATAATAATGAAACAGGTTGAAAGAATAAATATGTAAATGATACAGTAGGAAAAGTATATAATGAATATTTAATTATATATGTTTCATAGTTATATTTTAACCAAAGTTAAAAAATAATTTTTTAAGAAGTTGAAAATTAAAAAAATTTAATATTTCTTGAACAAAAGAGAGGTATATTATATATCTTACTTTTTTTTTCTTAATTATATGTTAGAACAAAAGTTGCACTCGTGAATAAAGAGAGGAACCAATGACTATAGTTTGCTCGATCGTAGGGGCATATCATTTTGGTATCTAGCGACCCAAAAGAGAGATCTGACCATATCTAGTCTATATTCTTATCTTTTTAGAAGAATGCTATCTTCCAAGAAGCTATTTATAGCTATAGGACCATAAATAAAAGGTTTCTTTGTAATGTATTTGTCATTTGAGTGGTCACCTTTCTAAAGAAATGTCAACAACAATAATAAATAAAGTAACACATCCTTTGTTCTTCCCTTAACCAATTTTTATTATATTTTATTAAAATTTATCCATATATTTATATAAGATTTACGTAAATATGTGGATAAAATTAAACAATACAGGGTTGTTCTCATAAATAATAAGCAATAAACTTTTCTATTCTTCTACTAAATTATTATATTATTATTAATTTGGTAAATTTTATAATTATTATAATCCATATTATCTAAATTATGTTTGCTTACTAATAATGATTTATAATATGTAAAAATAATTTAGATAATATCAATTATTAAAAAACTCAACCTGTTCAAGAGTAAAAATTTTGGCCGTCTAATTTTTCGGTTTAGTTTTCAACGTTTTAGTTTAATTGACTTTAATAACATTTGTTTTTACAAACGATAAGCTTATTAACTAGCTGATCAATTTTTATAAATTAATAAGTTCTTATAAACTAAAATAAATCAATTATCTTTTATTTAATAATTTTAATTTTTGTAATGAATAAGGATAATTTCTTTGTAACACTCAAATACTCCCTGGGAGGATATGTGGATGCTACCCAAACACATTACATATTGTAATCTCAGAACAAAAATTTCAAAAGAATATTTACAAGCCCAAATAAATTATACAAAATACATTTTCGACCAGTATAAACCAGACTCCTTTGGCCAATGCAGTTGACTCGTCTCAGTCTTTAATGTCCTCGCTCTGAACCTACACGAGGCAAATCCATCGTACTAAGCTTATAGCTTAGTGAGTAATCATTTATCTAAATTAACCGATTTATTTTCACAATAATAATATAAGCATGCAATCAGAGAATCAGGCAAAATGCACTTCATAACAAATTTAACAAAACAAAACAAATCAGAAGTCCATGAATAGAAGGGCATAAACAGAAGTCCATAAAACATAAGTGCATAAACAGAAGTCCATAAAACATAAGTGGGTAACGGGACTTATACAAGAGAGACCGAAGTCTCGACATCGTAGTGTCACAGTAGAGACCGAAGTCTCGACACCGAAGTGTCCATGAAAGACCGAAGTCTCGACACCAAAGTGTCCATGAGAGACCGTAGTCTCGACACCAAAGTGTCCATGAGAGACCGTAGTCTCGACACCGAAGTGTCCAGGAGAGACCGAAGTCTCGACACCGAAGTGTCACATGAGCAGCTGCAGACCCTTCTAGGCATGCCTATTTACCCACAAC
>JANKOE010000204.1:5227684-5238835 GCA_026284465.1 Erythroxylum citrifolium
TCTTAATATTGTCCGAATCAATCCGAAGTTTCATTAAACCAATGTACCCGGAAAATGCCATGAATGCATGCCAAAATCTAACCCCTAATTTGGGGCGTTACACTCTTTCAATCATATTTTAAAATTTTTAACTTATTCAATTTTTAAAATACTGATTTACTTTCCAATTTGGATTTTAAAACATTGGGTAATATTGATTCGGATGACCATAAAAGTTATTAAAACAAAAACTCTTTAATTTTTATTATTTTTTGAATAGAGAAGTTCAGGAAATTGACAATAATTAGTTCATTTTGTTGACTGAATACTTGCCGTATTGTTGAATTCTAAACCAAGTCACGGGTTTCTTTTGAGTGGCATTAGTTATCTATATATATAATATAATATAAGAAAGTCTCTCTCAATAATTAAAAATTCAACGCTTGTGGGTGCACTTATTGATCAATACGGAACTTATTTTGGAATTTGTATTAAATAATTAAACTCATATTAAAATTTTAATATAAATTTGTCTAACTCAAAATTTGACCCAAATATATAGGGTTTGAGTTAATATATAAAATATAATACATAGCAGAAACTCTGTTACGTACTTAGGATAATACATGAAAAGGTAAAAATGAAGGAAAGTAGAATACCTGATTTCGGTTCCATTATATGTTCTGATGCAGTTTTTGATGCCGAAACGAGTTCCAATCTTTCCGGGACAGTTGAGGAAGTTGTTTATTAACACTAAATCTAATGTCTTTTTACAGTTTTCTCAATACGCAAGCTTTCTTAACGGGTTAAAAACCGTATGCTTACGATTGATATATGAGTAACTGTAAGAGATCTTACCTTTTATATAGCTTCTATATCGGGCTTTCCCACCACAAGATCGATATGGACCAAGTCCACACTAAAAGAGATTATTTTTTATTGAACTTCGACCAATCAATCTAGATCATTTATTGGGCCACTTTATTATCTTTATTTGGATTGAATTACGTAACTTAACTGATAATTTATTAAAAGTCAAAATTATAATTAATAGTTGTCCACTTAATAGGAGAAAGACAAAATTGTCCCTAAGGACAAAAATGTCTAACATAAAAATCTTTATATAAATTTAATTTTCTTATAAAGTAAAAAATGAAAATAATTAATAGAAAATTATGTATATATAATCTCTTTATAATTAGTGATAAATCTGAGAGTTAATTATTCACTAATCATACCCTCTACAGATATTTAAACTTGGAAATTAAGATTATATCTTCTTCATCGAAACATTATCAGGCCAAACCCGAAATTAGAATATAATTAATTATAGAATTTAAAACAATTAATTAAAGTATAATTAATTACAAATTTTTAAACAAGAATCAAAATTTCCATATAAGCAAGGCTAGTAACTCTACCAACTACATCACTAACCATTATATACCTCATGTGCAATACATACTCTCAATGATTTGTAGGATTGGATCATCAATACTATTCGTGCGACCTATTCATGACAATACCATGTAACTTACGAGTTCGTCACACTTGACCATATAATAATGTCTAATTAATATGATCTATGCATGAGACCGTTAACCAAATTATCGAACACATGCATGCAATAATCATATGAACTTTATGAAAAGAAGAAGAAGAAGAAGAAGAAGAAGAAGAGATCACACGTTGGAAAGAAACATACCTGAGTAAATGCTAGAATCATGTATCTATGCGCTATTAATTACAAGATTTTAATTTCATGCATAGACAAACAAATACACCACATTAATCACAATGCAAGTATGATCAAACTACCCTAAAGCAAATTTAATTTGTCTTACATTAAATTTTCTAGTTATATATCAGAATGGGTAAATAATAATTAAATCAAATTAGTTATTTGACTTTGTATTATTAACCTATCAAATAACTTAGTCAAAATACATAATTTGTATATTATTACATTGGCCTCACAATTTATTTAATATATATTTAAAGACATAATTTTTATTTTGGATTGAAGTTTGATTAATAGAAATTTTGGCTTAATTGACTCGGAGTCAACAAATCAAATTTAAATTAAGCGAATTTCGTGCCATGTTTAAATTTAGGAGGATGGACTCATTCAAACTTGAAAAACCCAAATTAATATAAATTAATTTAATTCAAGTTAACAAAAAGTATAATTTTCCTAGCTCTTGACTTGTCATCTGCAGCATTTGGGAGCTGTTGTCACGCAGTTGGCCAGTCAAGATTCATCACGTTTTTAGAGAGGGAAACGCTACAGCTGATGCTATGGCTCGGATCAGACCTGAGGTGTCTTTGTGTATGGTAGTTTTTCAACAGTCCCCAGATGTTATAGGACGAACTCTTAATGATAATTACATGGGTGTTAGTCGCACTCGGCACATTAATCCTGTTTCTTAGCTTTAGCTAGTTGTTAGCTCTTTATTTACCAAAAAAAGTAGTGATTAAGGTAATAAGCCAACTTACTCAATGACAATGGCTTCCATCTTTTCTATAGTGATATATAAAAGTAGATCCACCTACATTTACGGTGAACCCTACAATTTAAGGATGTTGTTTATTTTGTTGATTGTCATCTTTTCTTGTGCAAATAAATGATATGGTTTGTGTTGATAACTCCAACCAATTTTGACAAAAGATATTAATTTGGATTTGGTTGTGTTTGATCTTTTATGGAAATAAAAGCTGATATTAATGATCCCTATTTAATATAAAAATCACATTTTTTGGATTGTTGGTTAATTTAAAATTTAAATAAAATAATTTTTATAACATTATGATCTTTTTAAAATATTAATAAAATTAAAGTTCGATTTAGAATTTAATAACAACGTATCTTTTATCAAAAAATGGTGAATTTTATGATTCGATGTATTATTAATGTACTTAAGAACTATCAATAATCTTCTACACTTTTGATTTTACAATATGTGTCTCCCCACTATCAACCAATGTTTTAAAAATCGGATTGAAAGTTAAACAGACAAAACAAGATGTTTAAGGTTTAAAAGGTTCAATCATTATTAGACCGGGTTAAAAGTTGAATAAAATTAAGAAATTTAAAATATGATTGAAAGAAATTATCTTTAAGTATCGAATAATTTGAAGTTTAATTTAAAAAGGAGATTTTTAAATTAAAATTAATTGATTTATTTTAATTTATAAGAACTTGTTAATTAACAAATATTGATAGATTAATTAATAAATTAACCATTTTTAACTATAAAAGTTATTAAAGTAAATTGAACTGAAAAGTTGAAAATCGAATCAAAAAATTTAACAGCTCAAAGTTTTTACGGTTGTCGTCAACTTCTATTATAAAATCCAATTGTGAATTTCAAAACGACATCATAGAATATTATGTATATAAAAAACGTTATTTTGGAGTTTACATATGCTTTATGAAAGAAAATTGGTTCAATTATAGCTTTAAAGATGTAATATGAACAAAAAGAAACTTCAAGTGGGATTTCAAGAAGAAAAAATTATCAAGATTCAAAAGGATTAGGTTGGCTAAAGTCTAATGGAGAAATCAACTTGTTTAAGTCAAAGTAAGATTTTCAAAATATCCTAGAGAAGCCAAAAAAACAAGTGAACATAATAAATGAGGTTGCATTGAAGAAGAAATACCTATCATGATTTTATTTGGTTCTATTATTTTTAAAATTTTAATAATTAAATCGCATTAAAATTTTAATTTAATAGGTAATTTACAATAGTTTAGGACATTAGTTTAGTAATTATGAGTATAATATTTTAATATAATATAAGTTATAACTATTGAGTAATATTCTCATCAAAATTGGTTTAAATTATAATAATAACAACTAGAATATTGATAAAATAATATAATTGACTAATTATTAAGATATAAGTACCTTTAAATGAAATAAAAATTATTAAGATTTTCTAAAAATAGTATTGTACTAGAAAAATATTCACATATGTATATTGTTATTTTGTCACTAAATTTTTTTAAAATTATTTAGATAGAAGAGATGATAAAATATCATATAAACTTAAAACTTATGATTTAAGAAAATTACTCTATTCATTTTTAAAAATAAATTCTATATATTAGTAGAATTTATAATAATACATATTAAATAAATCTTGAATTTATTAATAATTAATTCCAAATTATTGTTGTAAATTTAAGAGCAAGTGGGAAATATATGAGATAAGGTCACAAGGAAAAGGTTGAAAAGTGCAAAACAAAGGGACAAAATGTCTCAAACCCAACAAAATTAGGTCAAAGGTGGAAAACTCAGACAATGGCAGCTCAGTATCTCCAACTCAAAAACACACAGCAGAAACCATCACCACCGCCACTACAATCTACTAGTATATCTTTAGTTAATTTTTGGGATTAATAAAGACAGGCTGGAAGGATCCAAACTCCAACCCCACTTCCATTATTGTTTCAGAAGACAATCAATCCACAACCCCCAACACTCTCCCCAACAAAGTGATGTTTCAATACACAATGCAGTTCACTGAGAAAAACCCATTAAGCATTTACTCTACAGAAGAGCAATGAGAAAAATACATGTTAGAAATGGAAAAGAAAGATTGCTAAAAAGCAAGGAAAATAGCCCTTAACTCTTTTTTTTTTTGTTTCCTCCCTTTTCTTGCAGCCTCTGCTAAGCATCTTTTCATCACTTTTCTTGTGCTTTTGCCCCCATCTGTCTTCTTTCTTTCTTTTTTTCCTTCTTGGAATCAAAATTTTTGGTGTGGTTTTTGCTTACTTTTGTTTCCTCCATTTCTCTGCTAGTGCTTCCTCTGCAATCTGCTTCTTATTTCTTTGTCTCTTTCTTTCTGTTCAAGCATTTGGTTCTTTGATCAGCAAAGTCCAATTCCTTTGTATCTCCTTGCTTTGTGAATTTTGTTTTAAATTTGGTAGCTTTTCAATCTGTTATTAACCGGATTTCCATTCCTCTTGGGAATTAATGCTGATAGTTTCTTGGTTCCTTTTATCAATCTGTAAAACTTTGTCTTTCGTTTTCTTCTAGCTTGTTCTTGGGACTAGAAAGATTGAGGCTTTCTATTTCTCATGCAGCTTCCAATCCTATAATTCAGTTTCTGAGTTCTTGAGTTGTGCTTCACATGGTCTAGAATTCTCATTTTTGCTAGTTCTTTCTCTTGGTTGGAGTCTGAAGTTTATTCTTGAGCCTTTCTGTAAGTTTCCTGAGAAAATTCATTCTTTAGCTACAATTCCCGGAATTTTCTGTCTCAATTTCACAATCTCTGTTGATTCCCTCCAAATGGTCTGGACCTTTTTGCTTTTTCTCTTATTTGCTTGATCGAAGTCATCAACTTTCTTGATTTACCACAAACTTTATTCATCGTCGTTATACCTTGTTTGTGTTTCCATGGGAATCTGTCATGGAAGACCAATTGAGCAGCAGCAAGACCTCTCAAATGGCCAAGCACTATCCATTGAAACCGACCCACAAGCACCGAATTCACGCACCAGCAAGACCTCAAACTTCCCTTTTTACAGTCCAAGTCCCTTGCCAAGTCTCTTCAAGAACTCTCCTGCAGTGTCCAGTGTAAGCTCCACACCTTTGCGTATTTTCAAGAGGCCTTTTCCACCACCTTCTCCGGCAAAACACATTCGTGCACTGCTTGCACGAAGGCACGGCTCTGTCAAGCCCAACGAGGCCTCAATCCCGGAGGGAAGTGAGAGTGAGATTGCTTTGGACAAAAGTTTCGGATTCTCGAAGCAGTTCTTGAGCCATTATGAGCTTGGGGAAGAGGTGGGTCGTGGTCATTTTGGCTATACTTGTACTGCCAAAGCCAAAAAAGGAAGCTTGAAAGGCCAGGATGTGGCTGCCAAAGTTATTCCAAAATCTAAGGTTTAGTTCTTAGCTTCTTATTGCCTGTGACATTTATTTTCACTATCAATCATTTACATCAACAATTATAGTGAAATAAAGCATCTTTCGGTTACATATTTGGTTAGCTTGGAATTTTACAGATCTGAAATTTTCTATTACTAACAGTTTCACATGTGATAGAATTGCTGTCCTCTGCTCGTATGGTGATTTTCTGATAGAATTGATGTGGTCTTTAACTTGATAGATGCTGGTTATCACTTACAAAAGACGCGAATGTGGTACTCGATTATCACCTCTTGTCAGGGAAATTTAATCCCACTGGAGGATTCTGTGCCTGCAATTGATTGGAGACCTGGATATTGATGAGGAGTTTCTAGTTGATCACAGGGAATATATCATGATTGGGAGTTCATCTTAATTGAATGTAGATGCAGAACAAGTTTCTCGCACTGCTAACTTTGATGTTCTTGAGAATTGAGAAAGAATCTTTAATGCACTGTAGTTTTTGGTTAAATTTTTTTCCTTTGAAGTGCCAGTACAACCAACTCTGTTGTATTTTTTGTCAACTCTGACGCCAAGGACTATCTATTTTTATCTCATGAAGATTATAATCCTTTGCAGATGACCACAGCAATTGCTGTAGAGGATGTGAGACGAGAAGTGAAGATCCTACGGGCTTTAACTGGACATAAGAACTTGGTACAATTTTATGATGCCTACGAAGATGATGAAAATGTCTACATTTTGATGGAGTAAGTTTGGTTTTACCAGTTTTTTCTAAAATACATTTATTATCTTTTTGGTAATTGAAGAATTTCTTGTGTTCTGCGAAAGGCTTTTATGGTTGTAAATCTGTATCGACATGACCAACTTTCTTTGTGTGGTTAGTATATTTATCTTGTGATATCAACAGTCTCTGCTTTATGTTCCTTTGCAATTGATGTCTATAATTGATTGAAAAAGATGTATGGACTATTTAAGGTCATGAACTGTTCATGTTATGGAGTTTGAGGATATAGCCGTTTGGATCTTACCATTTGTGTATTTTGATGCCTTTTAGGCTGTGCAAAGGTGGCGAGTTACTGGACAGGATACTTTCGAGGTACACTTATTTTAGAGACGTTTCTTCTTATGGTATATGGCTTGCTTGTGCCATGAGATTGGTAATTGGACGAGGTTCAATTTGTGACATATAGGGGAGGAAAGTACTCAGAAGAGGATGCAAAGTCAGTTATGGTTCAGATTCTTAGTGCAGTTGCCTACTGTCATCTCCAGGGTGTGGTTCATCGTGACCTGAAACCAGAGGTAATTTACTGATAAGAAAGTGGTTGTTTAACTAATATTTTTCGTTTTATCTCTCCTTTTTCACGTGAACAAACAATATGAGAAGTTCGGTAGAAGGAATTTAGGAGTTTGTTTTTTGTCTACAGCTTGCAACATTTGACAATTTTGGTTCGGGTAGTGCATTACGTTCTATGTTTGACTTCAGACTCTGACGTACTAATAATGTGCCGTGTTGGTGTTTCAGAATTTCCTTTTTACTTCCAAGGAAGAGAATTCTCAATTGAAGGCTATTGATTTTGGACTCTCTGACTATGTAAAACCAGGTAAGACTGCATAAGCTGCCTTTGTGACTTTTCTCCAAGGTTGAAGAAAGTGTTTGACCATTACTTTATTTGCAGATGAGAGGTTAAATGACATTGTCGGAAGTGCATACTATGTAGCTCCAGAAGTTTTACACAGATCATATGGTACTGAAGCAGACATGTGGAGTATTGGTGTGATTGCCTATGTTCTTCTATGTGGTAGCCGACCGTTTTGGGCCCGTACAGAATCTGGAATCTTTCGAGCTGTCCTCAAAACTGATCCTAACTTTGATGAAACTCCTTGGCCTTCTTTGTCCCCCGAAGCTATAGACTTCGTGAAAAGATTGTTGAACAAGGACTACCGAAAGAGACTAACAGCTGCTCAGGCACTATGTAAGTTGGTGAACACCGTCAATATCTTAAAGCCCTTCCTTTAGTCATCCACCTCGTGGTTTATGGAATATCATTTGAATGGTTATGTGATGTACTGCACCTTGGTCATTTTTTATTAGGTCACCCGTGGCTAGCCAATCATCATGACGTCAAGATTCCATTGGATATTATAGTATACAAGCTTGTAAAGGCTTATATATGCTCATCTTCTCTACGGAAATCTGCACTGAGAGTAAG
Source organism: Erythroxylum citrifolium (assembly GCA_026284465.1). Lineage (NCBI taxonomy): Eukaryota > Viridiplantae > Streptophyta > Magnoliopsida > Malpighiales > Erythroxylaceae > Erythroxylum > Erythroxylum citrifolium. The sequence goes on from JANKOE010000204.1 coordinate 5,235,750, forward strand.
GAACATGCTCTCTGATACATGCTGTATATGAGCATTTTGCATCCTCATCTTTATTTTTGGAATTCTTCATCATAACTTCTGTTTGTCGATACGGTCTTGAGACATAATAGCGATATCTTGAATTCCTAAGATATTAATTCAGCATCTGCTTCATTTATTGAAGTACTAATAATTCCTAAGATATCTTGAATTTCTTATTGAGGACTAATAGTAGGCATTATAGGCAATAGAGAAATACCTATGTAAGTAATGAATGCATAATCTGAATGGTACTAGTGTTGGATTTCTCTGCAACATTGAAGCAAAACTTCACGCCATGGAACTGCAGTATTTTTGTAGCTTTCCCATAACTGTACCATTTGGCGCTTATTTTGAGAGATTAACGCACTTCTGTTATCGTGACAGGCTTTGGCAAAGACATTAACTGTAGCTCAGCTAGCATACATCCGGGACCAATTCAACTTGTTGGGACCAAACAAAAACGGCTTTGTTTCTATGCAGAACTTTAAGACTGTGAGCCCTTTTTCCAATTGCACCTTTTGGACAATTTTTCAACTTCCATATATTTCATCATTTGACTAAGATTAATGCCTCAATCAACAGGCAGTAGTAAGGCACTCTACTGATGCAATGAAGGATTCAAGGGTCTTTGACTATGCAAACATGGTAATGCTTAAAACCTATTGATAATTTAATATAATGATGTTGGTTTTAACACTTTCTCAAACTCGATATCTCCTTGGAATGGTGGCTAAGTGATTATCCTTGTTCGGTGCAGATTAGTTCTGTTCAGTACAGAAAGTTAGATTTTGAAGAATATTGTGCAGCTGCCATAAGTGTGCATCAACTAGAAGGAATAGATTGTTGGGAGCAACATGCTCGCCATGCATACGAGTTCTTTGAAAAGGATGGAAACAGGCCCATCATGATTGAGGAACTTGCCTCAGTATGCTCCCTCTCTCTCTCTCTCTCGCACACACACACACACAATCACACAGATAAAAAACACATATTTGCTGCATGAACAAACATTCCATTGACAATGACAGACCTTATTGGAAGTTCAAAAGAAGTGAGTTTAGTTATGGAATATCAGACAATGTTGATACTGGAGTTATCATGAATGGAATAGGAAAGCCGAAAGTGTAGGTACTGATTCATCATGCTTGAATCTCATTGAACCAATTCCTTCTTTGATAATGATGAAAGTTTGGAGAACTGAATAGGCCTATTAACTTGATGCAACTTTTCGTAGTTTATTACTCCCAAGAATTTGGTAAAAAAGTTTAACCAATGACCTTAGTGACTGTCTTGGTACATGGATACAACTTGGCTTTTCGTGATAATCAACAATGCATCTTGTGAAGTGAGCAACATGAGATCGAAGGATGGTATTGCACCCAATATATGATTTGGTAACATAATGTGGCTGCTATTCTAACCTGAGGAGCGCCATTAATTTGAAACTGAATTTTTCAGTTCCACTGAAGTTCTCTATCTTGTGAGGACATGAAGTTGAGAGACTATGTTACAAGCACCATTCCCACATTTGGAGTAGTTTCAACAGTGCCAGTGCATGCATACTGGCACTTCAGAAAACGGGTGTTCAATAGAGATATTACGAGTCATAGGAAGCCCTTCTGGCCTATGATAAATAAAGCAGGACCGATAACATCAAAGCATGTTTGACCGCAATCTTGAGATGACCATTTTTTAGGGGATTCAAGCAGATTGTCTGGAGTAGCAAATTGTTTTCTGGAAGTGGCAGGAATAGGATCTTGATCTAATATTGTGTATTTTGCATATATATTGCTTGGTGAACTTCGGAGACTGTTAAACGAGAGTTTTGATAGATTGGAGAAAAGAGGAATTGGTTTTAGTAAAAACTTGATGAGGTAACTCAGAATTGGAGGATGGTACAGCACTGTCTTCCATCTGAAATTCCAAAATGGAGATGCAATAATATAATTCAAAGACAAAGAAGAGAAGAAAATAGAAATTTTATTACTTCACTGAGGCTAATACAGTTTGTGTTTTCATTTACATGTTTTCTCTTCCAAGTAGATTACAGCAGCAAAACTTTCTGTTATTTTTTGTTTGCAGGAACTTGGACTAAGCCCTTCAGTACCAGTTCATGTGGTCCTCCAAGACTGGATAAGACATTCTGATGGGAAGCTAAGCTTCTTAGGTTTTGTCAGACTACTTCATGGAGTTTCATCTCGCAACTTCCACAAGGCTTGACACGAAAATCCGACCACCCATACACTAAAATTTTCCTTTGTTCAACAATCTCGAACCAACTTGTCGACTGAGAAATTGCGGGGCAAATGACGAGCCAAATTGACGCGAAGAAATCCTGTGCTCTTTCTTGCTAGCGGCGAATGGTGCCTGCTGATTAGAAGCCAGCCATTGTTGTATACATTGGTGATGAAACCATTTGTGACAAGGTCTCATGTCAAGAATGTCTTCATGTTTGTTACTTTTTCCCCATTTTTGATAATTTGGATTTAGAGGATTGTACAGATGAGGGTAGAATGGAATGGGAAGGTGTATTTTAGGATCAGTGAACAGACAGTGAGTTTATCCCTTGTGTAGTACTTCTTTGCACTGAGTTTTCTAATAAGTTCTTAAATGTGCTACAATGGAAATTTTGATTAGCCTCCATATTTGCAGCAGTCTACATTCCTCATGAACTGAAACAGAAGAGGGAATTAACAATTGCTTTGCACAGGCTTAGTCTAAACCTAACCGTTTGCCTCTTTTTCTCTCTAGAGTGCAAGTTTTAGTCTGCCGATTTTCGTGCATGTCTGCTTTTTATGAAACTTTTGGATTGATTTTTTTGTGATTTGTGTTTCGGTAGCATGGATCAGGAGCTTCAGAACCTCTCTATCCGAGAGAAGGAGGATATTGATTTTGTGATTCCGACGGAAGAGTTTCAAACTAACGCTAGGCGAACGGTGCAGTGAAAAGAGATCCAGCTACGAGTTTTGGCGCAGTTTTGCGAGACTATGGGGGTTCCTTTGTGGCTGGGATTTTGGGCTACTATGCATCTCTATTGGACCCTGTTCTGGCAGAACTTATTTCAA
>JANKOE010000204.1:5268240-5283380 GCA_026284465.1 Erythroxylum citrifolium
ATCACTTCATGCTTAACCCTCTTTGTAAGAGTTATAGAGTTCTCTCAACCTATTTTGTGGATATCGTTAGAGGCCAAACACTTGTGCATCTACGGTGGTTGAGACGAATTGGTTTCGAAAACGATTTGAGGGATACGACAAGATAAAGATCAATCTTCGGAATAAGGTATGAATTAAATTTTTGCTTTATTATAATTCATGTTAATCATTTTATAGAATTAAATAGATCTTGATTTTTGGGAAATCAAAAGTCACGAAAGAATTTCGTGATTATTCTGCTGCGTCAGATCAGATCCAGATCCAATTTCTCAACACTTAGATAATATGTTGTAGCCAAGTTTACATTGATTTATTGATCCATATATTGCTGTTGCGTTTTCTGTTCTTATGCGATTTTTATGGGCCGTCCTATTTATTGACCGGGGAGTCTCGGTAGCTGATTTTCCTGGTATTTGCGTGTTTCTTTAGTGACTGTTTTTACTGTCGATGAAGTGGTGAATTGGTAATTTTAGGCTGTTGGTTGTGAGTTATTGTGTACAAAAATTCCAGCAACTATCGTGAAATTTGCAACTATGTTTTTTGAAACGTTTCGGTGAAGAAACGTTTATTTTGTTAGTGACTTTTTCATATTAGGGAGCTGTGTTTTTCTGTCTATTGTGAGGGATTTTTGTGTTATCGATAATAGTGGTTTTTATGTGAAAATTTCCAGCAGCCTTGTTATTCTTGCAGTTCTTCATGTATGACGTTTCGGTGATGAAATGTTTATTGATTTGAGACATTTTTTAGCTGCTATGCATAGGATGTTCTAGTGACGATATTAAAGCTTCACAGCAGATCTTTCGATGGTCAACTTCCTGTTCTTTCATTGACGAAGTTACATTATTAGGGAAGTTGTTTTCTTTTTTAAGTGTCTTTGTTTGTGTTCTTTATTATTTCAATCACTTGAGTTATTTTATTATCATCTTTTATTTTCAAACATTGTTGAGAAAATCTTCTGTTGAGGTTAGCACAAGGTGGTCATGTTATTGGGTGTGAAATACTTTCACAGGTTATGAGGATGAGGAATAGTGTCAAGGGTTGAGTGGGTTGGCGCAGTAAGGCCTTGTATAAAACTATTGTCATTAGTGAAAGTATTAAGCTGGGTGAGGGCCCCGTAGATGTAGATAAGGTGTATCGAACTGCGTTAACAAATTTCATGTATTGATTTTTTATGTGCATTTGTGCGTGTAATCTTCTATTTTTAATTGTGCTAGATTTTGCGAAACTACGACATCCCTTCAAAAACTTTCAATTTCAAAACAATTATACAATCGATGATATTAATAATTACTAAGGTAAATTAAAAAAAAACTCAAATTTTGCTTAATTTTATAATTAGTCCGAATTTTAAAAAGTTGCGATTAAATACTCAAACTTTCAATTTTTTCAATTCTAACTCGATGTTAGTATCTTTGTTAAGTTTTCTGATGTGACTTCTCATGTATTTTAGAAATCCTAAACATTTATGCACATCAGATCAAACTAAACTAACTAATAAAGATTAATTAAACTACGTCGTTTAATTAAACTAACTGATTGAACATAATTAAAACTACTTCGTATTTTGGGAATGGAATCCTTGAATCAAAGACGCAGCCCTCTTAGTTCTCACACAGACATTTTGAGCATCTCCCTCAACACCATAGCCACTGCAGTACATTTAACCGACTAAGTTTATAACCAGAACCTTTTAACATTCCTAATCCTACTCCTCTTAGGATTACAGAATACCAGTTGAAAAGGGACTCCGCAGCAACCCTTCTCCTATATATCTGTAATGAATTGAACAAGCTATTATTCTGTAAATACGTACCATGCGTTTTTCTTCTTCTTTGTTTTGGAAAGCGCCATTGTCTATTTCTTGTTGTTATTGTACATTATTTTCAGCATACTACTAAAGTTGCTGAAACTTTTACGTGACTGTATTCACAACGCCAATGCTTATATTTCTGAGCCTACAACTGATGAGATACATATGTAGAGATAGGAAAGTGATCCACATAACATCAATGAAGCTAAAGGGCAACGTTCCAAAGTAATTCTTTTGGAGTCGACTTATTGCAAACGAGATAATGCATGTGATGGGGAATGTGCCTTATGTCTTGAAAGGTTTGTACAAAATGAAATGCCTGAATAATACTCTCTTATTCAGTTTTAGTATCAGTAAAGTTTATATACAAAGTACAATCACTAATACAGAATACGAACTACTTGAACTGCTAACTACTAACGTCTATACTAACAGCTAACAGTACTAACTACTAAACCGTAACTGTACAGTATTTGACGGAATAATTAACAAATGAATTAACAAATAATAAATGGTATCTTCCACACACCCCCTCAAGTTGGAGATGGATGAGGAATCAATCCCAACTTGGATGAAAACTGAAGAAATTGAGGAGCTGCCAATGATTTGGTGAAAACATCAGCAACCTGAGCATGTGTCGAAACATATCGAGGAGTAATAAAACCCTCCTTAAACTTCTGTCGAACAATGTGGCAATCAATTTCAAGATGCTTAGTCCGTTCATGAAAAACCGGATTAGCTGTGATATGAAGGGCTGATTGATTGTCACACCAAAGATCTATGGGCAAAGAAATAACAATTCTGAAATCTTTGAGCAAATACACCAACCATTGAAGCTCACAAACAGCAGTACCCATACTGCGATATTCTGCCTCACAACTGGATCGGGAGACAGTATTTTGCTTCTTACTTTTCCAACTAATCAAAGAATCCCCCAAAAACATGCAATATCCACTAACAGACTTCCTAGTAATCGGACAAGATGCCCAATCACTATCACAATAAGCAGTCAATTGCAAACCACAATCATGGGAATAGAATAAACCTTTATCCTTGGTCCCAGCAAGAAACCGCAACACATGCAAAGCTCCATCCCAATGTGCAGTCGTTGGAGAAGCCACAAATTGACTAAGTTGCTGCACACTGAAAGAAATGTCAAGTCTGGTCATATTCAAGTACAATAATCTCCCAATTAATCTTCTATATTTATCAGCATCCGGAAACAAGGCACTCTTCTCATCAAATTTATGATTACGAGGTAAAGGAGTAGGAACAGCAACAACATCAGTGAAACCACAGTCAGTTAAGATGTCCAGCAAATACTTCTTTTGAGAAATGAAAGTACCCCTAGGAGTTCTTGTAACTTCAATGCCCAAAAAATATTTAACAGTGCCTAAATCTTTAATAGTAAAGAGAGAGTGTAAAAACTGCTTAACAGCAATAATATCTGCTTCACAAGGGCTGCCAATTAACACGTCATCAACATAGACCAAAAGAGCCATAAAGCCACCTTTAGAATGTTTAGTGAACAAACAATGATCATTGGCTGACTGAACAAAACCGAACTGTAAAAGCTGAGCAGTAAATTCAGAATTCCACTCCCGAGAGGCTTGCTTCAAACCATATAAGGACTTCTTCAATTGACAAACGTCTCCAGGACCAACCTTAGTATAACCTTCAGGCGGGAGCAAGTAAACTTCCTCCTTAAGATAACCATGCAAGAAAGCATTATTAATGTCTAACTGATGCACAAACCAATTCATCTTAGTTGCGACAGCCAAGAAAGTTCTTACCGTGACTAATTTAGCCACTGGAGAAAAACTATCAAAGAAATCCACCCCAGCAGTTTGATTATACCCTTTCGCCACTAATCGGGCTTTATACCTTTCCACAGAACCATCAGGGTTAAACTTAACTTTATAAACCCATTTGGACCCAATGGCCCTCTTCCCAGGTGGAAGCTTGGTAATATCCCAAGTTTGATTCTGTTCAAGAGCCAACAGCTCTTTATTCATAGCCTCTACCCATTCAGGATATTTAACAGCTTGACTAAAACTCTGTGGTTCTACACATCTACTAACATTAGTCATAAAAGCAACATAACTCGGAGCAAGCTGAACAACATCATCAGAAAGACTACAACTTACATAATCTTTCATCCAAATAGGCAATTGCTTCTGCCTGGAACTTAGTCGAAGTTGTGGAGCAGGAATAGGAGCAGCAGGAACATCTGCTGCCATACTGTCATCCGTAACAGGATCAACATGTGCTTCAGCCAAATCAGAAGAATCAGCAGAAAACATACGAGGCATATCAGCCACTGCACGGTCTATAGGAGCAGCAGAAAAATGTGGTGCCAATATAACAGGAGCAGGACCAACATCTGAAGCTAAATGATCAGAAATGGTAGGGAGAGAATCAGCATGATCAGCAAAGGGAAAGACCTGTTCATAGAATTTCACATCCCTAGAGGTAAATAACAAATTAGTATCCAAAGCATAAACCTTATATGCTTTCTGACCAGAAGCATATCCGAGCATAACACACTTCTGTGCTCTGGCCTCAAACTTCCCTTTCTTCGGAGCTGTATCTGTAGCATAACAAAGACATCCAAATGTCTTCAAGTAATGATAATCGGGTACTTTATGAAATAATACCTCAAAGGGAGTCTTCCAGCCAAGAACAGAAGGAGGCAAGCGATTGATGATATAAGCAGCTGCCAAGATGGCTTCTCCCCAAAACCGGTTAGGCAATTGAGCTTGAAATATCAGTGCTCGAGCTACTTCCAACAAATGCTTATGCTTTCGCTCCACCACCCCATTCTGCTGAAGAGTGTAAGAGTAGGTCCGTTGATGAAGAATTCCTTTGGCAACAAAGAAATCTTCACAAGAATGATTAACAAATTCAGCTCCATTGTCTGACTTAATTTTCTTGACCTTACTGTCAAACTGAGTCTCCACTATAGTTATAAACCCGTGCAAAGCCTCATAAGCTTGAGACTTGTACTTTAACAGGACAGTCCACATAGCCCTGCTAAAATCATCAACCACAGTCAGCACATAGTGACAAGAAGTAAGACTTGCCTGTTTGTATGGTCCCCAGAGATCAACATGGAGAAGCTCCAATGCATGTGTAGTAAACCCATCAGCCACAGGAAAAGGTAACCGATGCTGCTTAGCCAGATGACAAACATCGAATGGATCATTCAGATTTTTGATCTCAAGACAATCAATATGTTGCAACACTTTGAAGGAAGCATGTCCAAGTCGTGAATGCCACAAAAGATCAATGTTATTTAGTTGAGAGGAGGTCATACAAGAATTAAAGAATACAAGGTTTGAGAAAAAAGAACAATCAACTTTATTCTTAGGAGTATGATTTACACAAGTGTTCAAATAGCTATGAATGACAAAAGAATCAAAAGACTTTGATGTGAGGAAATGCAAGTTACCCACTACAGCTCCTATAGCAAGGATTTTATTAGTCTTCAGGTCCTATATAAGACAATGGGAAGGAAAGAAAGTAAAACAAACATTAGCACTATCAGCAAGTTTTTGGACTGACAGTAAGTTGAATTTAAACGAAGGAAGGTATAGGACATGGTCGAGAACAAGGGTGGGATGTAGCATAACACGACTGGCATGAGTAGCTAGTTGAGTACTAGAATCGGGCAACTGTACTGATACACTGTGTCTAAGTGGCTGTCTGTGTTGCATAAGCACATCATCACAACACATGTGACTGGATGCTCCAATATCAACAATCTAAACACTATTATTATGAGAAATATTCAATGCATGTAGTGCTATATCAGCATTACCTGCAAACGCAAAATTAGAGAATTCCTTCCCTGCACCACCAGCCATCCCTGCACCACCAGCCATCGGTAGCTTTCCATTCACAAGCTTTGCCAATTCCTGTTGCATAAGCTGCATTTGCATCATCAAATTCTCAAGGTTTCTATTATCAGACGATGGTTGGGAATCAAAAGGTGTCTCAGCAAAAGATGTCTCAGCAACATCAGCCACTATATGAGCACTGACCTTTTTAAAACCATTTCCTTTCTTCTTTTTAAACTCTTCATACCATTCAGGATAACCATGAAGCTTAAAACAAGTCTCCCTGGTATGTCCCACACCGTGACAATTATCACATTGCTTGTCAGACTTCTTTCCAGAATCCGTCTTCCTGTTGCTCGACTTATCATCCCCTTTAAAACCAGAAGTCTTAGAAAGCAAAGCAACATCCGGAGTTTCAGCAGAAAAGGTTAAATTCACCGCTCGTTAACTTTCCACCCTTAAGATCATACTATATGCTCGATCAATATCAGGTGCGGGATCAAGATTAAGAATCTGACTCCGAACACTATCAAACGTCCTATTCAATCCCATCAAAAAGTGTAGTAGCTTAGACGTATTAGCCCTTTCCTTAAGTTTCGCAGTCATTCTTGCACAGCAAGTACAACCAATGCATTCACAGCCAGGTAAAGGCATGAGTCTGTCAAACTCATCCTAGCACTGATTGAGTTTACTGAAATACTAAGTCACCGAAGTATTACCTTGTTCAGTAGAGATCATTTCACGCTGCACCTGATACATTTGAGGTGTATTACTCACCCAAAACATTTCTCCAAAACCTCCCACAAATGCTTGGCGCTCTGTGAATAAACAAAACTATCCCCTAACTCCATAGAGATAGAATTCCGAAGCTAAGATTTTATCATCGAATCAACCTTCTTCCACTTCCGATACCGAGTTGGATTGGTAGGTGGGTCAAGCGTACCGTCGATAAAATAGATCTTGTCTTTAGCCTCAAGAGAAGTCTTGACGGCTGTGCTCCAGCTGAAGTAGTTCGATCCAGTCATAGGCGTAAGCACCAACGCCATTCCAGGATGATCAGAAGGTTGAAGCAGATAGGGATCGTCATATACAAAAACACTGTGTCGAGAACGAGTTTCCACGCGATCTGCTATGGTCGAGCGTAACCACCGTCGAAATCGTCGAAGATCATCGTCGCCGTCTTCACTTTCGTTAAATCAAGAAAGCCCTCTTGTTACTTTGCAGAATCGAGAGCCCTAATTTTGGCTCTGATACCATGTACAAAACAGAATGCCTGAATAATACTCTCTTATTTAGCTTTTATATTGTATCAGTAAAGCTTATATACAAAGTACAATCACGAATACAGAATACTAACTACAGAACTACTAACGTCTATACTAACAGCTAACAGTACTAACTACTTAACCGTAACTGTACAGTATCTGACTAAATAATTAACAAATGAATTAACAAATAATAAATGGTATCTTCCACAGCCGACGAATTTGATTGGCCCATCCAAATTGGTAGTAAAATAAATAAGCGGCCATGATTTCAGGCCTAAAATAACACCCTTGCGCCTGGTGTCACCGTAGTGGAGCTTGGAGCTACAGAGACTATGAATTGGTGCTCGTGTTTCTCGACTTCTCCTTTAAGCCCCAGATGATCCGCCACGGACCTGAAAATAGATTTCATGGCCTTTTCATTTTTTCTTTTCAATTATTATTTTAAGTTCTTCGTGGCATGGATCTTTATTTCCTTTCCTTCTTGTCCATCTTGTTTCCTCCTGTTTTGAATACAATGGATAATGCTCTCAGGGTTCTTAAAAATGTAGGGCCATGTCGTGGACTTCCCTTCCTGATAGGTTGACAGTGTAGGGTCGTTTGGTTTCACTTTTGTTTTTCTGTTTTTGTTTTTGGTTTCTGTTTTCTATTTTTAGTTTCTTTTTTTTCTAAAAAAACGAAAACCTGTTTGGTTGAGATTTGCAATATAAAAACTGAAAACAAAAACTTGTTTGGTTGAGATTTTTAATAAAAAACTGAAAACAAAAATATGTTTGGTTTTTTTATATTATTATTATTATTATTATTAAGTTATTCTTATTCTTATTATTTTAATTTTATTATTATTATTATTATTATTATTCTTATTATTATTATTAATTGTTAATAAGTTATTCTTATTATTATTAATTTTTGATAAGTTATTATTATGATTTATTATTATTATTATTATTAATTTTTAATAAGATATTCTTATTCTTATTATTATTAATTTATTATTATTATTATTTATTGTTAATAATATTATTATTTATTTTTATTTTTATTAATTATTTTTATAAATTTTCTACTTACAATTTTTAATATTATTAATTTTATTGTGCCAAATTAATTATCTTATTATCATTATTATTATTATTTATTATAAATTTTGTACTTTTATTATTATTATTATTATTAAAATAGAGATATGTTATTTTTCTGTCGAAGAAAATTTGTTGTCAAAATTCAGAGAAATGATGTTTTCTTATTTCTGTAAAACTATTGTGGTTTTTTTATTTTCAGAAACAAAAAATCAAAACAAAGTAAACCAAAAACGTTTTACTTACCTGTTTTTCTTTTTATAAAAACGACAACAAAAAATGGAAGAAAAAAACGGAAACAAACAGCCCCTTAATTTAAATTTTAGGTTTTGATTTGGTAAAAAGTTGATGTTAATAGAGATGACTTTTGGGCTCGGGTCGGTCTGATTCGGGTTGAATGAGCCTTAGGTCCAATTTTTCAAAAAAATCAAACATGGAACTCCGACTCGAGCTGCCTAAGTTTAGCACGACCCGAGACCCAACATCAATGACGACATCATCGGCACCACCTCCGTCGACGTTCTACTGTCGCTTCTGCCTTTCCCCTCAACGGCCGGCGTTCTTCTCAACATCCTCTTCTTCCACTGTTAGCTGCTTCATCAGCGGCTGCAGTGTCTACGAGGAGTTCGTGCCCACTCGGAAATCATGCTTTGACCGTGGGTTCTCTGTCATGGCCAACATGCTCAAACGCATCCTGCCTCTTGATAGCGCCATTATCTCCAAGAGCGTTTCTAATTCCGCTAAGGACTCCATGAAACAGACCATCTCCACTATGCTTGGTTTGCTTCCGTCTGATCAGTTCTCCGTCGCGATTAGGGTTTTGAAACACCCACTTGATCGCCTTCTCGTATCCGTCATCATTACTGCTTAAATTTGTTATTTTTTATGAGAAAAGGTTAAAAGTTTTGTTCTTTTATTGGTTTAATTCAATTGTTGTCTTAGTGGGGTTTGGTCTGTTATGCCTCTCGTGTAGGTATACGCTGGAATACAGAGTATAGGCTATTGTTGAAGAGGAACTTGGATATATCAATGGAGGACGCGAAGAAATATAAGCTGGAATACAGAGTATAGGATATCGTTGAAGAGGATCTTGGATATATCAATGGAGGACTCGAAGAATATAAGCTGGAATACAGAGTATAGGATATCGTTGAAGAGGAACTTGGATATATCAATGGAGGACTCGAAGAAATTGGATTCTCCCAGAGAAGAGGAGTTGTGGAGAGTGGAGTGATGAGGTTGGAGTGGGCTAGCGTGGAAGAGCTTGTGCCCAGATTTTCAAACGACATCGTTTTCGTAAGAGTCCCTGTACACATGATACTATTACATTGGCAAAATAATGATGTCATAAATGTCATATTAAAATTGAAAAAATTAAATTTTTAATTATTATTATTTAAAATTTAAGCTATAATTAAAAATTCGACAAAGATTTGAACTTTTATTTATAACTGACCCTATTTTTAATATTGTTTGTTCTGTAAAAAAGAAAAGAAGGAGAGATAATTATTAAGATATAAAGATTTTAATGATCTATATGATATGCCACAAAATATAAAATTTGAAGTTAAAAGTAAAGAAAATGAATAATTAATTCTAAAATATCTAAATTTTAGAATTTTTTTAATTCAACAGTTATATTTTTAAAATTTTCAATTAAATGATGGATGCTTTAAAATCTTAATAATTTAATTCAAAAGGTTAAAATTCCGGCCGTTGCGGCCTCTAGTTGGGAAGTGAGACTTTTAATGCAAAGAGCCAAAGAGGTAGCAGACTCATCAGGAAGCACGACTCAATGTTGACGCAGGAAACTATGCTGAATTTAGGTTCTCCTGACCATAGACAAATGTTCATTAAACTGTCAGGAATGTGATTAAACTGGAAATACCAGATATGAGGTCCTGATGGAATTGGAAAATGACTGCATAATTGTCAATTTCTGCAACAATTGAGAGCTGCTTCCTGTTTTTGTAGCAAAACTATCTTAGATTAACATGTCAGATTCATGTCTTCCAGGGTTTCAATCGTCCGGATTTCTGCAGACTGCAAAAATCCAGGAGAATGCACCTATCTTCTCGTGTTCTGCCAAAACATAGTTTCTCATGAATTGGTAAGAATCTCAGGAAAGAAACTCTTTCATCTTCTGCTACACTCAGAGCTCTGTGATACTGTATGTGTTCAGGTTCTCTACATCAACAGCAAAACTTATGGAGCCTAATGGTCACCCGTCCAGGAACCTTTTGATGACTTGAAGAAAGGGAAAAACGAGAGGCCTGCCTATATACAAAAAGCTAATGACTAAACAGTTTGGCATCTGACTACTCCAAAACTCGCTTTGGCCAGAGCTGTTTCCACCTGGAGATCTCTTCCTCCCCATAAAGCTTTCTGATTCCTGCGTAGAAGCCATCGGCTTCGTTTCCTTCTTCCCGATGACCCTTCCGATTTATTATGGTTCGTCTCCATTGAGAACCAGGGCTGTATTGATTGAACTCCAAGATCACCATATCTGTTGGCAAAACTTTTCAAATTAGACACTTCAAAAGGTACAGTAGCATCAAAAGTTCCTGTCTGTCTGGATAGCTCTGGGAATGGTGTTACTTCCTTAGGACTGACATATACAAAGGAGTGCAGTTTTTTTCCCGGATCTTCTTTATTGTAATTTTAATTGTATATAAACGAAAAATGTTATGGACAGAATCAAATATGCAGTATTTACAGACGAAAGTGTTCAGTTATTGGGGTTAGAATGCTACAACAGAAGATATTGATAGTTTAATTTGTGGCAAGTCCAAAAAAAGCTATCTAGAGATGTGATCAAGAATATGGCAACTGCTGTTCGGAGGATAAGAGAAAGACACAGAGAAAAAGCTCTACATTCCATGAATTCAGAAAAGTGTTCTCTGCCTTGTGTCTTTTTTGCTTGGCATAGGAAACTACAGAACCTATTTTATGTTCCTATCCATGCATAAAAGAGAGTGGATAAAAAGAAAAAGAAAGGAAAAAGAAAGAACAAAGAGCAGATTTGAAGAAGATGCTCTCACCACTGTCATGACAATGGCAGCTATTTGCATTCCCAGCACAAAATTCCTGATGACCAACAACCGCATACCACCAGCCTGTCAGTTTCACAGAAGGCATTAGAACAATATCCTCATGACTCCAAAATTTCACAATCTCCTTTTCTTCCTAGAGATAACATTCTGAAACTAAACTATCCGAGCCAAGATCCATGAAATGTTTTAAGATTTCCAAGCTTTTCAAATGAAACAGCATACATGTTAAAGTCCTGCAAGCACCAACTTGATGCTATAATGCTGAAGGGACTCTAGATACCAGGATCTTCCAATCCAATGTGTTCAGAATTATATAGGTTTCCACAAGGTTCATGAACTCATAAGAACAGTAATCTTCTTATGGCAGAGGACTTACCATAGGGAAATTCTCTGCTCCTCCTCCATTGGATCTCAACATGATCCCCAGGTCTCAGGTCATCTAAACAGTTGGAAACATAGAGAACATCTGCAGGATTGTCAATTGGTGGAGCTCTTATCCTACTCCAGCATATGTTTTCTTCTATTGTTCGTCTCCCATATGGAGAATACCTGCAGAACAGAAGAGGACCTTTTTTTACGTGCTCCTCAGAATCTACAAGTCTGAGCATCACTTACTTCCTCCTCCTGAACTAAACTTATGTACTTAGCAATTGAAAATCACAAGAAGGAAACAACTTGACATTACTTGAAAAGAAAATGCTGATAGTTTTTGAAGTTTCATATAGGATAGTTTTCGTTTCAGAAAATTATGCAGCAGGTTTCTGCAGATTCATAAATATGCAGTTAAGAAGCCTAATTAGATAAACTTCAGACCTCCTTCTTTACCTTGCAAGAAATGTATCAGTCCTAGAATCATAGCTAAGCTGTGCATCATAGGAGGAAAGCATGAACCCAACATGCCCATTCTGCCACAAGAACAGGGAAAAAAATGTTCTCTACTTTGTTAATATCACGCATAAGAAGCAACTAGTGAAGTATATCTTAGTATAAAGGAGATCAGTGTGATTTTCTAAAAGTACGAGGACCTAAAAATCAGGAACATAGTTCTGTTAGAAAAATTACCTCGCGATTGTAGACCTGAGCTGGGAACCAGAACTTGCCAGTTTCAAGAGAGAGATACAAAGCCATGATTGAATCGATTTGGAAGCCAGTTTTTGGCTTGGTTCTACTTTGAAAATTTGGTTTAATCCAAGGGAAAGGCCAGAAACTGCCAAGAGTTCCTAACAAACCCTTTTGACTGTGTTGATTCAAGAGACTTGTTGGCTTCTTTCTGGAAGCCATAGCCATACGCCATTGCCATTCCTTGTGAGCAACTTCACCAATCACTTTACCCCATTTCTGCTTCAAGTGTTTCTCCCAAAGATAATCACTCATACACATACCCCTTAAACTGCTACATACTTTGCCCATACTACACAACCCAGCTGGCGAGAGCCTCTCAAGAATGGTTTCCAAGGCCAAGTCGGGCAAATCCAGTAGAGAAGTCTTCACATCTTCCGCTTGTTCTGGCTCTCTCGAACCAAGATTCATCTTCATCTTCTTCATTGGCATTTGGATTGGAACATCAAAGAAGCCAATAGCAAGCCAACCTTTATGAAACATATCCACAAGGGAACATGAAAAGTCCTCCCAAAACCAAGGTGACCACAACAAGGACAACAATCTCCACCCACCCTTAATTGGTTGGAGTTGCTTGAAAGAAAATGACTTGAAGAAGAACACTAAAGAAGAGCAAAAAATCAAGTAGAAAAGCATTGGTTCAAATTTTAGTAGAAATGATAAAAAGATGAAAGGAAGAAGAAGAAGAAGAAGAAGCCAATCAATCTGATATCACTCAACAGCAAATGAAGCACATAAACAGAAGCAATGAGTAGAGGATTATATGAATTTACTATTCCTCTATTGGAACGCAACCAATGGAAAGTGACAGGCTAGACAGTTTGGCAAAACCAAGACATTTATGAAAAAGAGTGACATCTGAAGACACCGAGACCGACAAGCTTTTAATGTTGGTAGTTACAATACCAAACTGAACAAGGAGCAGACACCAAGGTTGCTTCTTTAATATGGCATATGGAGCTTTTCATGGCATCTCCATACAGTGAAGAGAACCAAGTTGTTCGCGGGGGCAGCTGGCAGTTGAAGATTGGGAGTTGTTTTGACGGGAAAAGAAATAAGAAAAAAATCCAAACTTTGGGAACGTTGAAATAGATTTAGATTGTGATTAAAGAGACCCACTTATCAAAAACCTATGAACTCGAGGAACACAAAGAGAAACCCCATTACAAGTAATGGAGAATCATATGCAGCTAATGGACCACACTGTTTGGTGGAGATATGGATAATTTTAAGTGGCTGTCAACCCTCTGTCTCTCTCTCTCTCTCTCTCTCTCTAATCCAAAACTCCAAACTTTTTATTATTATTAATCTGAAACTCCGTAACTTTGTGTGTAATTTGCTACTAAAAATAGATAAAATCACTAGGTAGCTTGCAGAACCATTGATGATTCATTTGACAAAGATTAGGATGAACTTAGAAGTGGAACATAGAAATCTCACAGAGACAACATCAAATCCTCTATTTCAGTCACCCTATTCTATTAAATCTTATCTATATATTTACATGAGATTTACATAAATGTGTGAATAAGATTTAATGAAACGTGATAAGAACACCATAATTAAAACAGAAGATCTGATCTCTATAAAAATTAGAGACTAAAGAAATGAGTAATAAGAGATTAAAGTAAAAAAGGCAATACTTTTTTAAAAATATTATTGTAATAGACTGTAAGTCACATTTAATAACTTATAAAAACAAGTATTATTTAATTATTTAATCACTTATAATTAAGTGACATATTAAATCCAAACCGATTCTTAAAAAACTTTACTTCACTGCTTAAATTATTTCTTATAATATTAACAATAGATTAAGTTGAATCAGGTCCGCGTGAAATTTTATTAATAACTTAAACTTAATTGAATTTTAAGTTAAATTAACAATTTTCAAACTTTTTTAATTTTTAAAAAAGATTTTCATATTTGTTTAAGATAAATTAAATCAAACTTCTTAATTTAAAAGTCCAATTTAAAGTCTTAAATTTAGATCAAAATTCAACTTATAATTTTCTTATTGATAGAGTCAAGTCTGAAACAAAATGCTGCTAAAATTTAAGATTATTAAAAAAATTAATTCATTACTTAGATTATTTCTTATAATATTAACAATATCATATCGATTTAAATTTTTTAAATAACTTTAATTTAATTGAATTTCTGGTTAGGTCAACGATTTTTGAACTTTTTTTTTAGATTTTCATATTTTATACAAAATTTAAGACAAATTAAGCACATCAAATCTTTTATTCCTGTTACTCTGTCTCAACTCTGTTCCATTAAATCTTATCCATATATTTATATGAGGTTTATACAAATGTGTGGATGAGATTTAATGAAACATGATAGGAATACAATAATTAGAATAGGAGATCTGAGTTAGACTTAAAATCTTAATTTTTTTAAAAAATCAATTCAAAATTTAGTCAACTCAAAATTTTGTTGTTGATTTCAAATCAAGGTGAGTCAACTCCGACGCGAGTGCCAACTATGATCGTTTAAAGGCTGATGTAAAACTCTTTGGTGGATAACAAATGGCACCTTAGTCATCAGGCCACCATAGCACAGTTGAAGTTTGGCCTAACGTCTACCAAACCTCACCAGCTCTACACATACACGTAAATTTCCGTTGACGATCCATCAGATTATGATCATTAATTTAGAAAGTGATTAATAATGGATCGTTAAAAAGAAAAACAAAAGGAGAGAGAGAGAGACAGCTCCAACTTTGTCTGATCAGCTATCAACCAAACAAGGCCTTAGATAACTCCAACTTTGTCTTGTGATTCGATTTGTGTATGATCCCAATGCTCTTCCTGTCTTGTTTTTAAGACAGCTCCAACTTTGTCTTGTGATTAGGGATGGCAGTGAGTTTTCAACCCGATTAATATCCGCACTACCCGACCCAATGAATTTGGATATGGGTAGTAAAT
>JANKOE010000204.1:5307418-5318768 GCA_026284465.1 Erythroxylum citrifolium
TTAAAAGAGATTGAAGGAGGTAACTTAAAAGAGCATCGATGGGCTTGTAAGGTTTTACTTCCTCTGTACGCTTCGCTAGGGAAGGCCGATGAATTGAGGAGAGTTTGGAAGGTCTGTGAGTCAAATCCCTGGCTTGAGGAGTGTGTGGCTGCCATCGAAGCCTGGGGAAAGTTGAATAACATTGATGAGGCTGAGGCAGTTTTCGAATTGATGTCGAGTAAGTGGAAGAAGCTGTCTTCAAGACACTATGCTGCATTGTTGAGGGTATATGCAGATCACAAGAAACTAGTCAAAGGGAAAGATCTAGTTAAGCAAATGGCAGATAATGGATGCCGGATGGGCCCTTTGACATGGGATGCCCTTGTAAAGCTATATGCGAAAGCAGGGGAAGTGGAGAAGGCTGACTCTGTGTTGCATAAAGCAGTTGAGCAGAGCTCAGTTAGGCCAATGTTCAGATCTTTTATGACTGTTATGGATCAGTATGCAAAGAGAGGTGATGTACGTAATGCCGAAAAAATCTTCCATCGAATGAGACAAGCCGATTATGTGTCTCGAATGAGGCAGTATGAGTCGTTAATACAGACGTATATAAATGCCAAGGCCCCAGTATATGGGATCAGAGACAGGATGAAAGCAGATAACATATTCCCACATAAGAGATTGGCTGCTCTACTGGCTGAGGTTGATCCATTCAGGAAGACCGCAGTGTCCGACTTACTCGACTAACAATTTCTGAGGTTCGTTCTCTGCTGATGTCACGAGACTTTTGAATGCCTTCATGTATGCATTAAGTATCCATTCTTGGCAGCTGAAACTTTCTCTCACATGCTCATATATACATATCTACCTCAAGTGTAGTTCTCTTTGCAATTTTTGTCCCAAGGACCTTACAGGTATGTTGTTTGTAGGCATTTCTAGCGGATTAATTTTATGGTCAATAAGCAAAGCCTGTTTCGTTTACAAATTTAACTTAACAAAGGATGAGAACAGAAATTTTACTTTGTGAGATTGTTTTACTATACTAATTATTAGATAACATTACAAGGCCATGAGTTAAAATTGTGTCCAATTAATAGAAATTATATCCAACTTAGTAATGATTCGTGTGAAATTCTAATTCTACTCTTATGGTTAATAGACTTCTGTCTTTTTCTTTTCATTATTGTATTATGCCTCAATTCTTGTAACACGTCCAAATGACAGAATGCAAGCAATCATATGCAGTTATTTCACATTTAAGTCCTAATTGACGGTGCGGTAATTTTTAGAATTAAATCCACCGAAATAATTGTTGAATATGATAATAAATTTCACCAGACCAAGCAATTGAAAAAACTAAAGGCTATCAACTAAACAGATCTTTTAGGTCATGGATTATCATATCATTATCATTTCACTTAAATGGTGAGAAAATCATTCATGGTTTAAAGACCACCAATTTTCACTTAATACTTGTCGAAGTTTGCTTCATATTAATCTTTCTTTGGCAAGACAGATCTGCTAATTAAAAGCATAACTTAAAAGGGTATCCTCTGTAATGAAATGATCTACAAGAAAATATCCTTTCTTCTTCATTTTTGAGTGAAGAGTACTAAGTAAAGAATATACCGTATCAGATTGACAATGAGATCTGTCCCGAGCTAAAAACACATGAACCATATTTCCAACTTCAATCCAACTACAACCGGGCTGCTTCTTCAATCCTTTGTCCTTCATTTTCGACCTTATTCTTGCGGCTTCTTTCCATTTGCCACTAGAAGCATATATGTTAGACAATAACAAGTAAGTCCCAGCGTTCTCTGGCTCTATATTTAAAAGTTTTCGTGCAGCCAGCTTCCCTGTTTTCAGATCTCCATGAACATTACATCCAGCAAGAAGAGCACTCCAGATGGTTGAAGATGTCTTATTCCCAAGCTGTTCAATGAGATAGTAGGCCTCCTTAAGCCTCCCCGCCCTACCACAAAGATCAACCAAACATGCGTAGTGATCTTCCCTTAATTGTATGGACATGTCTCTCATAAGTTCATTAAAGTACTTTAATCCCTCCTGTAGCAACCCCGCATGGCTACATGCTGAGAGCAAAGCCACATAGCTGACATCGTTAGGTTTAATACCCAAAGACTGCATCTTTTGAAACAGTTCAACTGCCTCACTTCCACATCCATGGTGTGCATAGGCAGCCATCATGCCGTTCCAAGATACCAAATCTTTTGGACTTGTAACTACGTCATCAAACATCTTCCTTGATGATTTCAATTCCCCACATTTTGAGTACATATTTATTAGAGCAGACACGATAAATGGTCTGTCCTCATAAACACTTTTACATATCATCTGATGAACTTGTTGCCCTTCACATAGACCAGCCAAGTCACTACATGCACCCAAGATACTGACAAAAGTTCCCTCGTTAGGCATCACTACGCCATCCCTTATCATATCCACGAAAATTTGCACAGCTGCTTCACTTTCCCCCTCTTGAACATAACCTGTAATCATTGTAGTCCACGAAACAACATTCTTTTCAGCCATCTCGTTGAACAATTTCCGCGCCCTGCTTATCTCCTTATTTTGAATAAACCCTGTGATCATTGTATTCCAAGATGGAAGATCCCTCTCAGGCATCTGTTCAAACAACTCAAGAGCCTCATGTAACCTCATGTTCTTCGCATACCCAGTGATCATTGCATTCCATGAAACCACATTCCGTTCTGGCATCTTCTCGAAAACCTCCCTTGCCTCGTCAACTCTCCCATTCCCTGTCAAACCTGTGACCAAAGCCGTCCATGAGATCACATCCCTTTCAGGCATTTCATCAAACAACCTCCTCGCTTCGTGCACCCTCCCACACCCTGCTAACGCAGTGATCACAGTATTCCACGTAACTACATTCCTCTCAGACATTCTCTCAAACAGCTCCAAAGCCTTTGTTACTTGTCCACTTCTCAGATAACCCTCAATCATCGTGTTCCAAGAAACAACATTCTTCGCCGGCATTGCCTCGAACAACCTCTCTGCCTCCAAAACTCGGTTCAGTCTCACATACCCACTAAGCATCGCAGTCCATGTGATCACATTCTTCATTGCATCAACTCTATCAAACAACCTCCTAGCTTCCCCAATCAACCCACACTTGATATACCCACTAACCATCCCCGTCCACGTAACCACATCTCTCTCAGGCATTTCATCGAACAATGCACGAGCTTCTTGAATTTTCCCTTCTCTACCCAACTTCGAGATAAGCCAATTGGATCGCGCCACGACTGAATTAGAGCTTACATCTCTAATGGGTGAAGATATTTTCGGTGCGAATGTCGAGTGGTTGAGCGAGCGAAACAGAAGCTTGAGATTGGGCAGTCCCCTGTTAAGCTTGAACATTTCAAAACCTGTTAACTGAAGATTACGCCTACACATTTCAGGCGGCTCTCTGATATGTTAAACATTTTATCATCAAGACAACCAAGTTGTCCACAGCTATATACTTACAGCTCCACTGATAAGAGTCGTTCATCGAGCAAAAGCGGGAAGTTGGACTTGACGTGAGGGGCTGCAACTTCGTATCCATGCCTCATCTCATACGATCATTTTAGAAATGACCCAAAACTTTATACTTCTAGATGATGTCTGGGTGCTTACTTGTTACAAGAAATCTTCACTGAAACCATTGAAGCACCCAACTTTGACACCGTTAACTTTTGCCTTGCTTTCTAACTAATCTAGGTTAGATCTTAGGCTTTAGGGATAATGAATTTGAAAGTCCAATTTTACTTTAGATTGTTGTTAATTTTTTTTGTTTAAAATGGAGACTATTAAGTAATAATTGTTTTATATTAGTTTATAAAAATTAATTAATTTACAAAAATAGATCGATTAATTAACAAACTGATCAATTTTTAGCAACAAAACTTATTAAATTAAATTAAATCAAAAAATTGATAATCAAATTAAAAATTCGATCAGATTAAAATTTTATAATTAAATTGATCAAATAAATTCATTTTTTATCATAAGTATTTATAAAGAGATGAATCGAAGTCTTATAATTTAAATTCGTTTAAATTATCTTATACAATGTTATTTTTGTATGGTAGTCCGAAACGTTTAGATTTTTCGGCTTAAAAATTAGTCAACTTAAACTTGATTTATTAATTTATTGTAATTCAAGTTAAACCACACTCTAACTCCTTTTATTATCCTTAACATGTTAAAGAATTTCATAACATTTTCTTTTTAATATAAAATTTTAATATAAAATAAATAATCAGATTTTCATAACAGTTAATTTCTCAAATACATAATTGTTAATATATTTATTATAGAAAATTTAAAATTGATGTTTAAGTAAAAAAGTTTTTTCACCTTTTAACTCTTCTGATTATAACTTTTTATGATTCTTCTATTAATTACATTAATTATCATATTAAAAGTTTAAAAAAATTATTATGTTAAATTTTATTTTTTAATGTGATTTTTTAAATACATAATATAGCATAAAAAAGAGAAAAGAAAAAATACACCTTTCCAAGATTTAGGAGAAATCCTTTTTTCACTGAAATTTTATTTTAAATTATTTGCAAGAAGTTCATTTCACAATAACAAAAATTATAATGGCCTTTCTAACATCATCAACTGATACAATAACATTCTCTTCCCACATTTATATTTACATGAGCAAATCATGACCTCAATGAATTCATCATTAGTGCAATGGAAAATGAACTCTAGAAATTCCTATTTATTCGGTACCGATGCGACGAAACCGTTCTTGGGGTGATCTCGTACTTCTTACAGGGATGGAGATGACGGAGTCAATCGTATGGTGGGCTGTATTAGGCTGGCCCGGCTCAACCCATTGCCAACCTTAGTCGGCCATGGATTGTCCTTCCTTTTGGTGCATTTTGGAAAAATCAATAGTTTTGATTGATCCCAAACAGAAATCTCAATACCCAAATCAACAAGAAATATACATTCCTGACAACAGTTCCCTGTACAGTCTTTCATCAGAACAAAGTTGATTCAATACACCTAACAAGAACAAGTTAACAAATCTTATGAACATATACGGATTCTTCTCCTCCTGCACAGTAAGGAGGTGTTAGTACTAATTTAAGAAAGTTAAATTGGGAAGAACTAGAAATGAAACAGCAATTAGGACCGATAAATCGTAGTACTTAATACTGTCATTAACTATTGAATCATTGAAAGTGTCTTCAAAACTGTCAAGTGTAATGCAATGATAAATGCTTGAGAAGACACTCCTCAGACAACATAACAAGCAAAAGAATGCCACCCTTTGTCAGCTACACTTTCAGTCTCATGTAGCTCGGAGTCTTCCATGAACCCGGGGTGAGAATTTTGCTGTCAAGTTCTCAGAGGATTGATAATGGATCCTGATTAAACTCAGGAAACACTTTCATTTTCAAAGAACATGGGAAATCTCATGTCACTTGGGGTCTTCCATGAACCTCGGGCGAGAATTTTGGGGCGATTGATTAATATGTCTCACTGTAAGTTTCTCACAGGATTGATGATGGATCCTAATTTAAACTCAGAAACTACTTCCATTTTCAAAAAACACAGGAAGTCATATCCTTTCAACAAAAACATCGGCTGTAATGAGAAAGCTGAAGTTCACTCGATCGAATCGCAATCAGTTTATATCGTTTGATTGTTCACCTTATAACGGATATGATGTTGAACTCATGGAATAGTCAAGTTTCCAGTAAGTTGCATGCTATAGGTCCTAACTAAGTTTTGTCTAACACACACTCTGTGTCTAATCAGCAAGTGAGACCGTCACCCGGGATATCTTTTCACAGTGAGGATCTGTATTTCTGGCAACCAAAAAACTAATTACATGTCCACAATTACCAAGGGATCAAAAAGCTGAAGCTTTTGTTCGTCCTAAGACCCTTATTCTTACATACATAAGTACCATCTCATACATATGTTCGGATACATGACAAAATAACGAGTACTATGAACTTAAACCTCTTAGGAATGAAAAGACTGGAAGCACAAACTGTATGAACACTTGAATTCTCAATAACAAACCAATAATAGTAAAACACAGCATGAACTGAAAGATATCCCTAGAATAGAAAATTGCATATCCAACTGAACCATAAAACAGAAACAAAATGATACACATTGAACCAAGTCGCACCGATGTTATATTAGGGTTTCTAACAATCAAAAAGGAAAAAGAAAGACCTAACCACTTGAATCGCATAGAGGAGTGCACAACAAAATCATAAGCAATAAATCATGCAGAAAAGAAAAAAAGTAAAGAATTAATCATATATAAGTTTCAATCTTTTTGAACAATCTGTCCCCAGCACAAACAAAAGCAGCGAATCATGATATAAAAAAAGCAAAGAATGAATCATAAAATTTCGATCTTTTCCACGATTCTGTCGCGAAATACACACACATAAGCAATGAATCGTGATAAAGAAAGCAATATCTTAAGCATAAAGTTTCGATCTTTCTGAAGAATCTGACCTGAAATTCAACAAATTGATAATTACCCAACATGGAAAGGGCCAATATCTCCAGTTCTAAGAGAGCCAGCAATCTCATCAGCAACAGAAAAGCATGAAGAGACCCAACCAAGAAGTGCCAGCCAGACCATCCTCCCCATCCACAAAGCCATCGCCCATGGCATTGCCATTTTTGCTCTGAGCTCTCTGCTTTACCACCTTCTGTGCTTTAATTGTTACTTTGAGGTCAACCCAACAGATGGAACAATCTACAGTTTTAAGTCAAGAAATAAACAATTACACGAAACAAAGGCCGATCTCAATATTCTATCTGCTTCTGTCGTGTCTGGTCTTGTATGGTTCCACAACATCGTGTCATCCTTTGAATACTAAACATGAATGAGAATTATTAAAAGGGCAGACAAAGCTTAAAATCAACTAATAAAAACAATAATAATGATTATTTGCCTTAAAAAAATAATAATAATGATTATTTAATAGTTAAATTATTATTTTATAAATAAGAGAAACAAGCAAAATTTTAGATATATGGTTATATACTGATAAACGATTCAAACCTTCAACAATGGCATGTACACCTATAACCTATTAATGGTTTCTTGTCTTCTTAATGTCGTCCAATGAACTTATATGACATATTTGGTTCAACGGAATAGGTATTTATTTCTGGTGTATTCTTAAAATATAATTATTCCTTTGGTTGGTTAGACCAAAATATACAGCATATTTAATCCTAAGATTAGACATTTCTTAAATTTCAACAATACTTAATAATCAGTCACCTATCTTTGACTATTTCAAGAATAAAGTTATTTGTTCGTGACTTTTTCGTCCTTGACTCCATTTCGCATTTCTTCTTTATTTTCAAAATTAGTAATAATAAGGAATATAATTAATAAGAAAGTAGAAAATTAATAATAATAAAGAATTTAATAATAATAATAAGAACAATAGTAAGTGAAAAATTAATAATGAAATTAATTATAATAAGAATAATAAAATCAATAATAATATTATTAATAATAATATGGATATTTTTGTCTTTTTGTTAGTTATTCCTTTGTTGTTTTAAGTTTATATTTTCAAACCAAACATTAACATATAAATTCTTTAACAGTAAATCGAACAAAGTAATACCTATTATATTTTATTTTTTATCTTTTTTATTTCTAAGAATAACTATTATATTCTTTGTCTATTTTAACCGTTAAACCAAACAAGCTGTTAATGTATGTGTGTAGTCCTTAAGTATTAACCTAATCACCACAACATCTTTGGTGTTAAAAATATCCAGGCTTGACGATCGGATCCGGCCCGGCCCAACTTAAAGTCAACGGATCATAACCAAGTTGATTGGATCAAGTTTTCTCAGCGTAATGGGTAATGTAAAACAGAATTGTTTGTATTTTTTATAAATAAAATTAGGCAATTACTAGCCTTTTTGGGTGGATGAGAGAGCGAAAACCTTTATTTATTTATTTTTTCCTTTTTCTTTATGAGTTTTAGCTTTTCTTCTGATGGAGGAGCTCCAGCTTGATATCTTGGAGTAATGTAGATTGCAATTTTTCTTCTTGTTAAGTTATAGTTAATGCCCTCCTTTCTTCTTTGTTTTTTTTGTTTTTTCTTCATAGCTTATGCAAGAAAATATGCTTTAAGATACAACCTGTGTGAGTTTCCCAACCCCTCGTTGGGTTAAGCAGGAACCTGATTTGAAAGCAAAGCGTTTGATTTTAACAAAGAAATTTGAATTGAAAAGATATGAAAGTTATCACTTGGGCTTTTGTCGAGAGTGTGGATAATTGTGTAAACGGTTTGTAGCCTTAAGTTACCACTCAATTCTTGTAACTATTTATCAACCTCACTTTTTATGAAAGATCTTCATACCCAATAACACGACCAACTCATGTTAACCTCGTCAGAAGAATTTTTTAAACTACTTTTAATTAAATGATAATTAATAAAAAGAAATCAAGTAATATTATTGATGTCGAGGTTTTCTCTCGTTTTCGGGTTTCTTCCTTCTCGTTAGGGTTTTCCTACTTTGTCGTGCACGGTTCTCTAGTCGGCCATGGATGTCATCGCTGCTATCTCCGGCCTCTCTCTTACCAGCGACGAGGACGATGATTGGGTTGTTCCGTTACCACCTGGCGAATCTGGTTGGCCTTATGACCTATGTCTCGTCGGTACTCTCCTCACAGCGTCTCGGGTTAATTTTCAAGCCTTAAGGGATTTATTTGTTGATCTTTGGCAACCGCAGGCTGGGATTGCCATTACCGATTTAGGGGCTCGTCGATATTTATTTCGGTTCTTTCACCCAGTTGATATTGCTAATGTGTTGAAGCGGTGTCCCTGGGACTTCAACCGTCATCTGTTAGTGCTACATCGGTTGCAACAAGATGAACTCCCCTTGGAGGTTCCGTTAATCTATACTGAAATATGGGTGCAAGTTCATGGGTTACAATCCGGATTGATGACTGCGTCTCTTGCGGTGCAGTTCGGTAACTATATCGGACGATTTGTTGAATATGATACATCGCATTTGGGGAAGAGTTATAGGCCATTTATGCATATCCGGGTTCGTATCGATGTTAGGGTTCCTTTGAAACGACGAAAGAAGATCAAGATAACGGAGGCATGCTCTTTTTTTGCGCGGTTCCACTATGAAAAGCTCCCTCTATTTTGTTTCATTTGCGGCATACTTGGCCATGGGGAGAGCTTTTGTCCCGAGCGCCTTCGTAAGCCTGACATTACGCCACCTTATGGTTGGGATAATTCCATCCGTGCTGTCTCGGGACGACAGAAGCAACCTCCGAGTCGGTGGCTTTGTAACGATGATGGCTCCCCTCTTGATGGTGGTAGTTCGCAGCTTAGGGGCTCTCCTTCCACGTTGGGGTCAGATATGGAGGCGAGTGATAACGAGGATGTTCCGTTGACAGCTACTGAGGGTCTTAAGCGGCCAAGAACAGTTGAAGTTTCCGTTCCCGGCGTTTCAAATATTTTTGATTCAAAGGGAGCATCTGGTGGATCTCAGATTCACTCTTCTTCTACATTGGCGGGCGCCAAGGAGCGACCCGGCCAGTCGTTATGAAAATCATGAGTTGGAACTGTCGGGGTCTCGGCAACCCTCAGGCAGTTCAAGCTTTTGACGATCTTGTTCGTCAGCATCGGCCGGATGTAGTTTTTCTCATGGAGACTTTAGTTACAGCAGATTGTATTGAAGCATTGCGTGTTCGGTTGCACTTTGATATTGGGTTTTGTGTTGATCGTGTAGGTCGGAGTGGAGGTTTGATTGTGTTTTGTCGGTATTCTAATGTTGTGGAGGTGTTACAGCACTCCCAAAATTTTGTTGATGTTAAGGTCCATATGGACGATGGTTTTAGTTGGTATTTGACATGTTTTTATGGCTTCCCTGAGCGATTTCGCCGTCATGATTCTTGGAATTTGTTGAGGTCTTTGAATCGTGGTGCTCATGTTCCGTGGATGGTAATTGGCGACTTTAATGATTTGGCATGTTCTACTGAGAAGATAGGAGGCGGAGCTCATCCTAATTATCTATTCGACGGCTTCCGTACTACCCTTCAAGAATGTGATTTGCAGGAGGTTGAGTGGCTTGGATATTCTTACACATGGGAGAAGAGTAAAGGCTCGCCGACTTAGGTTCGTGAAAAACTAGATCGAGCTGTTGCAAACACGACATGGTTTGAACATTTTGCGCATGCTATTCTCAAAACAGGTGTTGCTTCAGTTTCTGACCACTCTCCTATTTTGCTTAACACGGACGCTACTGCTTTATCGTGGAACAAGCGGCGGTTTCGGTTTGAAAATAAATGGTTGAAGCAAGACGAGTTGTTATCGGTTGTTGAGGCTGCTTGGGCTGGTCCGGGTGATATTATGATGAAGAAGCAGAAGCTTTGTGCTGATTTGGAGCGATGGGGTCGTACTTTTGATCAGGCTCTTGTTGCTGAAAAGAAACGGATTAACAAACGTTTGACGGAGGTGCGATCAGTTAATAGTAACGTCTATAATACTTTACGCTCGGAGTTAGCTCAATTACTCGATTTGGAGCGAATTGCCTGGAAGCAACGGGCGAAAGAGTTTTGGTTGCAGGAAGGTGATACCAATTCAAAATTTTTTCATCTTTCCGCATCCACAAGGAAGCGGCGTAATACTATTTCTGAGCTCGTCGATGGTAGTGGCAGCATGGTGCACACTAGAGCGGGTATTCGAGCCATTCTTCGGGATTATTTTGCACATCTTTATACGGCTGAAGTTGTTGACTATTCAGCTGTTACTGGGCTAGTTGACTCTCGCGTTACGTCGGCTGATAATGCCGCTCTCTTATTACCCTTTACTGCGGATGAGTTTCGTAGTGCGGTGTTTTCGATGCATCCGGATAAGGCTCCGGGGCCTGATGGGTTGAACCCTGCTTTTTTCCAGACCTTCTGGCATTTGATTGGGACCGATGTTGTTACGGCGGGTAATGTTTGGTTGACAGATGGTCACTTTCCTCCTTCTTTAACAGACACTATCATTGTTCTTGTGCCTAAGGTTGATCACCCTACTTCGGTAAAGGATTTGCGCCCTATTTCATTATGTAATGTCTTGTACAAAATTGTTGCTAAAGTTCTTGCGAATAGATTGAAGAAGCTTCTCCCTCGTATTGTTTCTGAGTCTCAGTCTGCTTTTGTTAAGGGTCGCTTGATCACTGATAATATTTTGGTTGCTTTTGAGGTTATCCATTATATGAAAAAGCGCACTGGACGTGTTGGTGGTGATGTTGCACTTAAGATTGATATTAGCAAGGCTTATGATCGGATTGATTGGGGTTACCTTGAGGGTATGAT
>JANKOE010000204.1:5386039-5403487 GCA_026284465.1 Erythroxylum citrifolium
TCCAAATTATGAAATATATTTTAACTTTATTTAATAATATTAAATATTATTATTAGCTTTTGCATTTAAGTAAGCGAAATAACTTAAATACTTTAAAATATTATTTTTAGAAAAACACTTAAAATTTTGTATAAATATTAATTAAGCATAGTCTAATATATTTTCCATAAAAGATTGAAAATATTTGATAAGAATTTTTTTTACAATTTTTAAAGATCAAATTTGTGAAAATTTTACGTAAATATAAATATCATCAAATTTTGTATGACAGTTAAAAAGAATTATTTTGAAAAATGATTTGATTAAACTATAAAAAACTTGAAAAGTTCAAATTTTCAATTTGATTTTCAGCTTTCCTGTCCGATTTATTTTAATAATTCTTATTATTAAAAACTGATCAATTTATTAATTAATCAGTTAATTTTTATAAATTAATAAGTTTTTATAAACTAAAATAAATCAATTAATGCCCATTTAACAATATTTTTCAATTAAACTTTAAATTTTTTTGATAGATAAAAACAGTCTGTTTCGATCATATTTCAAATTTTTTAATTTTATTTAATCTTTAACCAGTTTTATAAAGTTTGAATATTAGTTGAACCTGTTAAACCTTAAACTTCTTGTCTTACTAGTTTAATTTCCAATCCGGTTTTTAAAACATTAGTTTTGAGTTAAGTTTTATTGTTTAAAATGTTAAAATGACATTTTTGTGATGATATATACATTTTTAAAATAAAAATTAAGATATATTTAATGAATTACTAAAAGATTATAACATTCAAAATAATTTACCCCATTTTCTTTCTCTCGGAATCCTAGCTATTAAAGGTTATAAATTATTTACAAGAACTATTACCGTCCACTCTAGCTTTATAATTGTAATATTACTTATCCATCTGATGATGTTCTTAAACAAATGTAATTGGTTTGTATAAAAAAAAGTCGTTTAAATCTTGACGTGGTAAAGTGACTGCGGTGAAAGTCTCCACTTTCGAGCATTGAGACATCTCAAGGTCTTGTGCTTCCAAGGGGGTGGGAACAAGAATACCCGTGAGTTGGGAACCAATGCTCGTGGTTAAATTATAAACATTAGGCCTAAGAGCGTGCCAAGCAGACGAAGCCCTAGTCGGGGCCTAACATGCCATGCACACGCCACGCTCCCTACACATGCAAGCTTGCTCTTATACTTCGCCTTTGAAATTGCTATAAAATAATTACTATGTTAACGTCACTAACTAAACTATATTTATACTCCTTTTTTTTAAACAAAAATTAGACTCTTACGACATCAAGTATAATAACACTCGTGTGGGAAATTTTAGATTTTACCAATAATTTTTATTAAATATTATATTACTCATTTGTGGCTAGTAAAGTTACACTTTTGTGATCAGAAAGTTACGGTTTTGTGTCACAGAAACAGCTTTATAAAATATAAAAAAATGCTTCATATAATTGATGACCCTTTTTGGACTTTTGGATAATTTTGTACATTGAAGTTTACCCTTTAAATTACAAATCCAAACTTAGATAGATTATACAGGCTTTTAGATGATAAATTAAAAAAAAAGTCTCACTTTAGGTTGATTAGTGCCCAATATTCATATGTTGCTTATATCGTCCATTGGGCACAAAGTTTGGAGATTTATAGTGAATTTCCTAATAATATATATTGTAAAAGCAAGCAAATTAATTAAAAGGTTAGGCATCATTCAGTAGGTCACTCACTTTATTTATTTGTTGTTATTCCCAATGTTTACATCAAAATGGTACGGCTAGGTTATTAATTATTACCTATGTTATTTTCAGAAGTGAAAGTGAAAGGGCATCATTATTCATTTTTTTGCAAAGAATCCTTAGTCCTGTCCTCCTTACGTAGAGAATGATCTAAATAGTCCTTTGGAATTTTCTCAATGTTTACCAATAATTAAAAAACTTAATTAATTGAATTGTAAAATTATCTAATTTTTTAGTCGATTTATTTTCATAATTTTTGTTGTTAAAAATTAATTAATTAATCTATTAATTTTCATTAATTAAATTTTTTATAAATCAAAATTAATCAAAACATTTAAAATTAATTGAAAAAAATTATTAAAGTTAGATCAATTTCAAACTTTTTGATTTGATTGAATTTAATTAAAGATTTTGGGCCTAAATCTAACCTAGCCCATTACTATATTCGGCAATTAATACAAAGAATGATGTAAGAGTGGCTCTTAAATACATCATATTTTGCCACTTTGATAAGTATAATGAAAACTATAATTGAAGCTATTCTATATATAGATCAAATGATCTCTAGTTCGAAAGCTTGAGCAATCTAAAGAGTAAGACTAGAAACTATGATTGAAGCTCTTATATATAGATAAAATGATCTCTAGTTCGTAAGCTTGAGCAATCTAAAGGGTATGACTAGATTAGCTTTTTCTCAAATGGAATTGGTTATGTATAGAATTCTATTACTAATGAAGCCTATCATGATGAGGTAGCTAAAATGTCATCTTCCTCACACTTGTCACTAACAAAACCACTAACGAAATAGGATTTGTCATCAAACACATACTATATTTGTTGCTAACATAGTGGAGATGGTAGATCTATTAATTATTTTTTGGTGGGGCACAATGGATTCATAAAGTATTTCGACTAGTGGTATTTTTCAAAGTCAATAAATTATTTCACAATTTGAGGAAACTTAGGAAAGGCAAAGAATAAATGACAACAAGATGATGAGTTTTTAGAGATTCATTAATTGGTAGTACTTTATGACATTGTGGTCGTATTAATAAAAAATTGTTAAATCTTAGCCTATTTATCTTAAAGTTAAGCGGTTTACTGATATTATCGTTATAAATTAAATCAAATTTAAAAATTTAAAATATGATTGAAAGAGACCGTACTTATTTTATTTAAAAAAGAAAATGTTAAATAAAAATTAATTGATTTATAAGGACTTGTTAATTTATAAAATTAACTATTAATTAATAAATTGATCAGTTTTTAATAATAAGAATTATTAAAATAAATTAAACTGAAAATTTAAAAATCAACTCGAAAAATTGAGCGTTTCAAATTTTTTATAATTAAACTGACTGAACTGGTTAGACTTTTTAATTATTGTATTATAGTACATATTGCCTTGAAACATTAATCAACTATGTGATAAGTGATATAAAATTGGTATGCAGCAATTTATATAAGTTATGATCGATCAGCCCATTTTCTTATACCAGACACACAAGTATCAAATAGCTCCGAAAGCTTGTCCACTATGGTAGCATTTTGTCCTCCCATGTTTCAAGGTTATGGATGGTCATTAGAGGACCCCATAATCAATGAACAAAGCTACATATTTGCAGAAAGTGAAACAGCTGAGTCTTTCCCTTATTTATCTCCTATACTATCTGATCAACCACAACTTCTCAAGTTTAATCACTCTGCAACTTCTTTGACTCGATATGGTGATGAACCCGACACGGTTAATTATAAGAAGCTCAACCATAATGCCAGTGAACGTGATCGTCGAAGGAAGATTAATAACTTGTATTCTTCACTCCGTTCATTGCTTCCTGCAGGAGATCAAAAGGTAACCCTGACTCCAACTTCGAAAATAATGTACATATTGTTCTAAATCAAAAGCTCTAATGTATTGAGTTCTTGTTTCTGATGATTTTGATGCAGAAAAAGTTAAGCATACCAGCTACAGTTTCACGAGTTCTTAAATACATACCTGAGCTACAACAGCAAGTAGAAAAACTGGTTCAAAAGAAGCAGGAGCTTCTGAAGACGAAATCTAAACAAGATGATATGATAATTAATCACGCAAACCAAAGAACAAGAACCCATCAAAGGTCTTCGATCGCGGTATCAGTAAATCGAGTTAATAACACAGAGTTCATTATTCAGATTTCCACCTCAAAGATCGATCAAACTCCACTGTCACAAATCCTACTCAGTTTGCATGAGGATGGCCTTTTCCTGATGAATTCTTCCTCCTTCAAGTCATCTAACGACAGGGTTTTCCATAATCTTCATCTACAGGTTTAGTTTCCTGACGTTCATTGCTTTGCTTTGATGAAGATAGATGTGTAAATTTGTTTCTAAATCTGGTTTGTTACTTTGAATTTTCAGGTTTTGCAGGTGAAAGGAACTGTTAACATTGAGTGTGAGGCTCTAAGACAGAAGCTTTTGTCCTTGTATGAGGAAAGGGAATCAATGTTTCCCTGAAAGCGTGAATCTTGATTCCTTGATATTCTTAGCTACCCTTATCTAAAAATCTTTGAACTGTTTATTTTTCAGTTTGACAATTTTAATAATTCTTACTATTGAAATTAATTATTTTATTAATTAATTGATTAATTTTTATAAATTAATAAATTTTTATAAATTAAAGTAAATCAATTAATTTTCATTTAATAATTTTTTAATTAAACATAAAAATTTCTATAAATAAGAACAATATTTTTTAATCATATTTTAAATTTTTTAATTTTATTCAATCTTTAACCAGTTTTATAATAGTCTAATACCGATTGAATCTTTTAAACCTTAAATCTTTTATTTTATCGATTTAACTTCTGATTTGATTTTTAAAATATTACAAACATAAGTAAATATATAAATTAAATTAAATTAAATGAATTCCTCACAATATTAAAATTAAAAGATTTGTGAACATTACTTTTTATAATTATCATTAAATTAATTTTATGATACATTTTGTTTTACATTTTAAGCATCTTCAACTTTCAAGAATTCACAATGCAGATCTACATAGTGGCTTCTTTAGTTAGACTGTAAAATTGGTGCAACTAATGATCTCCAACATAAAATAAGAGCCGTCTTGGTTCAGACATAGGAGTGTACGAGATTCTCGTTATGAGATTCCAAGAATCTGATACTTGTTCGAGACAAGACAGTGACACTCCTGAATTGTGAGACGCGTGTAATAATTGAGTGTGCACAAGGATATGGGTTCCCCATATCTGGGCTTAAATAGCTTGCGTATTAGGTAGAGAGATGATAAATAGGCCCAATTTAGTTAGACCCTATTTAAAATTAACGAGCTAAATTAACAGAAGGGATTTGTCAATTTTGCAATGAAAAAATAAAATAAATAATAAAATTAAGTGTTTTAATAAAACAAACTTTAGTTTATGATCGCTTTACTCTTTGGAACTACAATTAATCATTGACAAAAATTAATTATCTTATTAATTATATATTTGATGTAAAACTAAATATTCCTCTTTCTTTAAGATTAGTTAATCGAAAATATATAATTCAATTAACCTTATTGTTTAACAACTTTAAATATGATATAAAATCAATTAAACAACAGCTTTAAGAAAGAAAGATTATTGAAGCAAGATAACACAATATTCGTAGTTGTATTTAACTAGTTGCATGCTTGTATTAAGAGAAATGATTTCTGACCTAGTAAATTAAAATTCCTAGTCGTCATAGATAATTAAAAGAATGGAACTTTCACGTATTTAAACTTTATTCTAGCAAATGATTATTTTAACTAATAAATTAATCAAACACATTATAAATTAATAAAAAGTAATCATAAATAGACATATAGAAAAGTAATTCAGTATATGAGTTAATGAAACACTTTACTATAAGACTCGATTACCTCTCAATCTTTAAAGTTCTAAAAAGAGTTTCCATTTCTTTCAACTAAGATTAAAAGACTTAATCAACAATAGTCATTCCTACCACTAACATCTGTTGGTGTTATCGGTCTAATACTTGCTCCTTACGGTTTGTCAACGTTATTATCCTCATTATATCAAAAACATCATCAGCATCATTATTCAACATTTATCTCTTTATAGGTGATAATGTTTATAATGTTAATGCATCTAAATGTCTCTTTATTGCAGTGATAATGTATGCAATAATGCAACACTCTTTCTATATATACCCACACATTTGCTCCCTTTGGATCATCCTCGCAGCTGTGTTTTCTTTTAATTTTCTCCATACAACACGTAAAGTTTTTTACAGAAACTTATCAATACACGCATATCTCCTTCCACAGCAATAATACACACACATCTTCTTCTTATCTCATCTCTTCTTTGTACTTTTGCTGTTATTATTTCTCAGAGACAATTTCTACTTTATCATTTGGAGTGTATCGAAGCTGGTAGAGGAAATGTTAACTTTGGGATCGAATCTTATTGTCCTGCTGCATCATAGAGGAGAATTTTCGACTTAGGGCAGCGATTTTTCACGATGCCTTACATTTTGAGATAAGCTGTTCCAATTAATTATTTTATTTCTATCTCTAACAATCTAAGTCGGAAAATTATTACATTGCTACTGTTAGTTGAAAAATTGTTTTGTTGCTATTGTTGTCGGATAGTTATTGCATTTTGATACTATTTGTTGACAATTATTTCGATTGTGCTGCTGCGTGTTTATTTCGAAATATTGTTTTGTTCTTACTGCTACTTGAGTGTTTTATGTGAGACATCTCTATTACCAGATTCAATGTATCGTCTACGAATGAGATCAACGTAAGTTCTGTACTTACTATTCCCCACATAGTTTATACCCTTATCATCGTAACTCAGAGGATTATACCTGACCTAACTAGATTAGATCCTCAAGATGAGAGAAATTTTAAACGATGGTTTGAGAAAATTATATTTTTCTTTCAACAATATGAATCAATTATGTATTGTTTCAAGAAATTCCTAGTGACAATACTGTCCCTAAGACAACTAAGGATAACCATACCGTTAGGGGAGTGTTGCTCAACCATATGATAAACCTATTATTTGATATCTATT
Source organism: Erythroxylum citrifolium (assembly GCA_026284465.1). Classification (NCBI taxonomy): domain Eukaryota; kingdom Viridiplantae; phylum Streptophyta; class Magnoliopsida; order Malpighiales; family Erythroxylaceae; genus Erythroxylum; species Erythroxylum citrifolium. Next base: position 5,392,852 of record JANKOE010000204.1, read on the forward strand.
GTAAGTACAAAACTGCTAAGAAAATTTGGGATGCTTTAGAAGTAAAATATGGGACGGATGATGCCGGTGTTAAGAAATACGCAATTATAAAATTTACCGTTGTTGATGATAAGCTCATTATGGATCAGTTACATGAGTATGAAAATCCAGTTGCCGAATTCCTTGCTAAGACTATGAACATGTGTGAGTTTTTTCAAGCTAATGCCCTTATTGAGAAGCCATCTGCTCATAGAATGAGTATAAAAACTAATTGAGGCATAAAAAGAAAGACACGAAGGTACAAAAGTTGATAGGGCATATAAAGATTGAGGATGCCAACCGTACACAGAATAAGGCTAAATCACTCACTCTTGTCCCTACTGTTAAGGATAATGTAATAGATGGTGACAAAACAAGTTTTTCAACAACAAAAAGCATGGTTAGTTTAAGCGTAAAAGGATTGATAGTGACTGTTGGTGGTGACACAAGCCAGGCCATCCTCCTGCTTTTTGCCAAGCTAGAATCATCCTTGAGAAGAAGGGTTAAGGACAAAAACCACGACAATTCAGGAAAGGAAATCATAAAGGATACCAACGAGGTAACCAAAAGAATTTTGGTAAGCCTTAAGCTAATAGGGTCGAACCTGCTAGTGGTAATGACGAGGAGATCATTACTATTGTAGTATCCGAATTTAACCTTGTTGGAAACTTGGTCGAGTGGAACATTGACACAGGAGCTACATGCCACATTTGCACCAACAATGACCTGTTTAAGAAGTTAAATGATATTACTGATGGTGAATTCGTATACATGGGCAACTCCAGCAAAGTTCTTGTCCAAGGAGTTAGGAAGGTCACTCTCAAACTCACTTTTGGAAAAATTTTAGCATTAGAAAATGTTTTATTTGTTTTTGATGTACTTAGAAACTTTATTTATGGTGCGTTACTTAACAAAGCGGATGTCAAACTTACCTTTAACTCTAATAAGCTAGTTCTTACTAAGAATGAGAACTTTGTTGATAAAGGGTTTTGTAATGGGGGCTTATTTGTACTTGATATTGAAATGAATGCATCTACATCTTCTGCATACATTGTTAAGTCTCTAGACCTATAATACTCTAGACTTGGGAAAGTGAATATGAGGTCAATTAAGAAGATGCAAAGCTTAAACTTATTGCCTAACCAGATCACTAATGAAATGAAAAAATGTCAAATTTGTGTCGAGGCTAAACACTCTAAAAAACTTTTTAAGTCTGTAACCTAGAGAGAGTCACAATTGTTAGACTTGGAGCACACAGATTTGGGTGTTTTTAAGAATAGTGTGAGTAAAGGAGGTATGAGATACTATAATACTTTTGTGGATGATTGTTTTCGATTTACTAAGGTTTGCTTATTGAAAAATAAAAGTGATGTGAAGGAAGTATTTATGAAATACAAAGTTGAGGTTGAGTATCAATTGGAAAAGAAAATTAAGAGATTAAGGCATGGTCGAGGTGGTGAGTATAATACTGATTTCCTTATTGATTATTGTGGAAAGGTCAGGACTATTCATGAGCTTTCAGCCTCTTATACACCTGAACAAAATGGAATAGTCGAGGGAAAAATTGAACTCTTAAGGATATGATGAATGCAATGTTGATTTCCTTAGGTTTACCTCATTTTATGGGGGAAGCTATTCTTTCAACTTATTATGTTCTAAGCAAGGTCTCTTATAAGAAACTAGATCAAACCTCTTATGAAATTTGGAAAGGTTATCCACCTAACTTGAGTTTTTTGAAAGTGTGGGGTGTCTTACTAAGGTTGTTCTACCTGAACATAAGATAAAGAAAATTGAGCCTAAGATCATCGATTCAAAATTTGTGGGATATGCTCCTAATAGTGCTGCCTATAGATTTATGGTTAAGGAAGAGGGATCTAGCACTTATGACCAATTATGGAGTTAATGCAGTGTTCTTTGAGGATATATTTCTTATGAAAGTGAGTGTGTAAGCTCATATAGAATATGTCCCTAGTTCTTCTACCAATGATGACATTGAAGAAGAGGAAATTGTTGAACAAAGGAGAAGCAAAAGAGCTAGAGTACCCACCAGTTTTGGTTCTGACTATATTACTTCCTTTGTGGTGAAAAAACATGAGGAGATAGATGACGATTTTATGGTGATTTATATTATTGAGGAAGATCCCAAAACTTATGAGGAAGCAATGACATCTGTGGATGCTACATTTTGGAAGGAAGCCATAGATAGTGAGTTAGAGTCAATCACATCAATAGAACTTAGGTTTTAGTTGATTTACCTCAAGGGTGTAAGCCTTTAGAGTGTAAGTGGATTTTCAAAAAGAAATTGAGACCTAAAGGAACTATTGAGAGGTTTAAGACAAGACTTGTGATTAAAGACTTTAAATAAAAGGAAGGATTGAACTTTTTTATTCTTACTCTCCTGTTACTAAAATTGCATCTATGAGGTTGTTGTTTGCTATTGCCTCGATATTTAAGCTTTATGTGCACCAAATGGATGTTAAGACAAATTTCTTAAATGGTGATCTAAATGAGAAAATTTATACGATCCAACCCTAGGGGTTTAAAGTGCCTGGTCAAGATCAAAATGTGTGTAATTTGGTTAAGTCTTTGTATAAACCTAAACAAGCTCCCAATCAGTGGCATGAGAAATTTGAAAGTGAGATTTTCAAACATGGTTTCGCCTCTTGTGATGCTAATTCCTACATTTACATGAAATCTAACATCAATGATTGCGTGATCATAACTCTTTATGTGGATGATATGCTTATTTTTGGTACTAGTTTATTTGTCATTGATACTACTAAGAGTTTGCTGAAGTCTTCTTTTGATATGAAAGATCTTGGACCTGTGGACTCTATTTTTAGAGTTAAAGTTGATAGGACTGACTTTGGTTTAGGTTAAATCAAACTCATTATGTCGAGAAAATTTTGAAGAAGTTTGGTTACTATGATGTTGATCCAGTCAAGACTCCCTATGATGCTAGTGTTGTTTTAAAGAAAAATATTAGTGATAGTGTAAACCAAGCTGAGTATGTTAAAATTCTTGGTGGTGTGATGTTCTTAATGAACTATTTCCGTCCTAATATTGCATATTGTGTGAGTAGACTTAGTAGGTATACTCATAATCCTAGTGAAGAACATTGGAATGCATTGATTCTTTTGTTGAGATATTTGAAAGTACTATGCATTATGGATTATCTTTTGGTGGTCATCCTCTTGTATTGAAGGGACATTCTGATGCTAATTAGGTTACGAAGAGTGATTGTATCCACCCTACCAATGGTTATGTTTTTACCTTGGCAGGAGCTGCAGTGTCTTGGGAATCATCCAAGCAAACATGTATTACGAGATCAACAATCGAGGCTGACTTTATGGCTTTGGAGCTGGCAGGATGGGAAGTTGAGTGGCTAAGGAATCTCTTAGCAAATATCCCGATTTAAGAAAAACCAATTCCTTCTATGTTCTTTCATTGTAATTCGCAGGTTGGCATTCATGTTGCCAAGAACAATGCATATAATAGCAAAAGTAGACATATCACATTGAGATATAAAATTGTCTGTACTTTAATTAGACATGGTGTAATTTCTCTAGAATATGTCAAGTCAGAGAGAAACTTAGCGGATCCATTTACAAAAGCTTTTAGTAGGAAACTAGTTTCAAAGCATGCCAAAGGAATGGGGTTAAGCCCAATTGTATAATAACCTCGTAATGGACACCTATCTTGGGAAATCAAGTTTAATGAATCAAACGAAGTTATGTGGTAACTACTTACTTGTACATTGTTTGTGAAATAATACTAAGATATATTCAGTTGTTGAATATCGTCCTTAGCATGACTTTACTGCGTTTGATGAGGTTGGATTGTTTAATTCTTAATGAGTTATATAGTCCAAGTTTGTGTGGTATGAGCAGTACATACTTGATGGACTCACCTACGTGATTTTGGGGGGGAAGATGCTAGCCATATGAGAGCATTTGAGCTATCTTTCTAGAGCGATCATGAGACCAAGACATTATAAGGCTGTTTATTTCTTAAACAATAGGTTCAATACTTAGTTCTCCTACTTTTTTTCCCCCTAAATTGTTATAGTTTGTTTATCAAGTTTTGGACCAAGTAGGGGATTGTTAGTGTTATTGGAATAATACTTGATCCTTACGATCTGTCAACGTTATTATCCTTATTATATCAAAAAACTTATCAGTATCATTATTCAATGTTTATCTCTTTATGGGTGATAACGTTTATAACATTAACGCACCTAAATGTCTCTTAATTGTAGTGACAACGTACGCAACACTCTTTCTATATATACCTAAACATTTACTGTCTTTTGATCATCCCCGCAGCTGTGTTTTCTTTTAATTTTCTCCATTTAACACACAAAGTTTTTTTTATAAACACTGAACAATACACGCATATCTCCTTCCACAACAATAATACACACGCATCTGCTTCTTATCTCATCTCTTCTTTGTACTTTTACTGTTATTACTTCTCGGAGATAGTTCCTACTCCGCCCTTTGGAGTGCATCGAAGTTAGTGAAGGAGACGTTAACCCTATGGTCAGATTATGTTATCCTGCTACACTGTAAAGGGGAAATTTCTAACTTAGTGCAGTGATTTTTGACGATGCTTTACATTTTGAGATAAGTTGTTCCAATTAATTATTTTATTGTTATTTCTCTAACAACATCTTTAAAAGGACTATTCTAATATCTACTAAAGAAAGGAGGGGAGGGAAAAGAAGACTTTAAGAAGTTGGAAAATGTCAAGCATCTTTAAAAGGACTATTCTAATATCTACCAAAGAAAGGAGGGGAGGTAAAAGAAGACTTTAAGAAGTTGGAAAATGTAGCTTGACAACAAAATGCCTTTATCCTTCACACCTTGCCTTTATATATTGTTTTTGAAACTCACGTGAAATTCTTATGGTTATGATTCTTTGTATCTCCCCAAATTATTATTTTATTGATTTTCACTCTAACCAAGATAAGGTTTCACTTTGATTTTTATAATGCAACATGAACATTTTGTTAGTACAAATCAGCTTGATTTACCCTTGATTAGTATTGAGATTACTCTCCCCACTTAAATTTTCAAATTCGGATTAACCTTAAATTTTTCCACCCAAATGACATCATCCAAACTTATCCAAGAAAAATAAACAAAATACTAAGTTTAAATATTAAAATAGATTATAAAAGATTTTGAATTCTAAAAAAGGGTAAAACTATAAAACATTACTTGTTAAGTATTACAATATTGTCAAATAATATTTAACAATGCTTTTTATCAATTAATTTAATCTTTTGAAAATTTTCTTTTCATTTTAATAGGGTAATTGCCTCATTTTTTAGACTTCAATATAACTAATTTTTTTATAGAATAACTGCTTTTCATTTTTCAATTGATTTGGCTTGTAAATTTCTTATTACGTTTGCAAGTTATGAACTTTTATATAACAGTTTAAAATTGTAATTGTTTTTTTAGAAATGCAGTTTGATACATAAAATAATAATTCAGATTTAAATATATTACTTTTTTTAATAATGGTTTAAATTTGTAATTATTATTTTTAGATACGTAATTCAAATATATTATGAAATGAAATAATAATTTAAAATTAAATAATATATTTAATTCAACTAATATTTGTATGTCCTAGCGCATTTCCTTCTTGACCATTCATCATTTCAACTATAAGAAGAATTATAACCTCTTAAATATGATTCCATCTTAAAATTTTTAGGTTAACGTGCATGATAAAAAAATAAAAGACATGAATTTCTTATACCCTCTGTACTTTTTAATTTTTTTAGCAAAACATCAGCTATTAAACTTTATTACTAAATAAAAATAAAAAATACGTTACGGGAATATAACATATGAACCAATTAAATATTACTAACATAATGATCTATTTAACTCAAGTTTTAAATCTCATTTAAATTAATTAAACCTAACCTAAAATTATTAATTTGGGTCAGATTTAATTAGTTCAGATAGAATTTAAGAGCTAATTTGGATTGTCATATAAATATATTTTTTTCTTGTCTTAGACCAGGGTATTCACCGGCGGACCCAGTGACTAATCCCCTCGCTGGTTTGTAGGCACCTCACAGGGTGAGACAGCTAGCCCAAGGATTTAAAGTTGCTCCATACCCAAAATCAAGGATCGAACCCCTGACCTTTGGTTAAGGATGGATGAGTCCCTGCTACTCAACCACACCCCTTAGGTTTCATATAAATAATATTTAATTGATCTACAAATAAGGCTCATGTCATATGTTTTTTTTCTTATTTTTAACAAAAATTTAAAAGAAAGGAATTTTCTAAAAAATTGAAAAGTATGTGATTTTTTTTTAAAATTTAAAGATTAGGAACTTTTCTAAAATTATTTAAAATAAAAGAAAGATCTATGAACATTCCTTACGACATTGCAAGGTGTGATGCTTGTGAATTGGAAAAGTAATTAATAGTCGGTGAGAGGCTAGCGGCGACATCCAGACGCATGAACAAGGACAAACACAGGCCATTCTTATCTTCAAGCCAAGCAATCGGCTGCCACATAGGGTCCATTTTTTCCGCTTGACGAACTTGACTACTTGTCCATGTACATTCCTTTTAGTTTCCTGTTATCATACCATTGAACACAACCAAGAACTCGGCTCAACATTCCGTACCCTCTTCTAAATGATATGTCCCCATACATTTTCACTCCCTTTCTTTCCTTAGAATGAAAACAAAGATAAAGATTGAGCTAGACCCTACTTTGGACAAGATCGAAGGGTGGATTTAATCTAATTTCAGGGTTGTTAACAATAAATTTATCTTTCGCAGAGAATTGTTTATTCTTTCAGTTAGTGAACTTGCTTGTTCCTATATCTATTCTATAACTTGTTTATCAATTTTTAATCTGTTGAGAGCACGAAATGTCATTATTCGAGCACTTTACTGGTGTTCCCTTGAACAAAAGGAGACAAGTCAAACAACTAGGCTTCGAGGTTTAGTATCTTTTGAGTACCCTATGTCTCTCGTCATCAATTGATTTGCTTTTTAAAGCATATGTTGCTGTATGACTAAACTCGTAGCTGAAGAAGGTAAAGTAGTCAATGCTCGAATCAAATGTCAGTAAGTGCATGCATATTATACATAAGTAGTATGTGCTTATGTGTGTGTGTGTGGCTTGGATGAGCAAAGGCAAAGTATGCTACGTACATATCTTTGGCCGAAAGAGAAGCCTAATAAATCATGTGCCTTGACTTGCAATCCAATTCAGCTAACCATATTCTTACATGTTTTTTTAATCTGTCTTTTAGGACCTGCTTTTACCCAAGCTAAGAGGCATTTGGTGACAAGAGCACGCGTAGATTTTGGTTACAAATTATGAACACTCACAACAACAAACAAATTACGACCGAAAATAAATACTCCATCTAAGAACACCTTGAGAAGAGATCAAGATAACAAGCAAATTGTAATAAGTTAGCAATTTTTCATGTTGATATATTGGAGGTTTGAAGATTTTAATAGGATTAAATATGGTAGTTTTAAAAAAATTTAGAAAACTCTTTAATATTTAAAAATCTCGAAAAAATTTCTCATCGTAACATGAACATCATATATAGACCAATCAAATATTATTTATATGACAATTCAATTCGACTTTTAAATTTTAAAAAATAATTAAACTTGGTATAAATTAATGATTTATTATAATTATTTTAAATTATTAATTTAAGTCAAGTTTATTTTGTTTGAATAAGGTTTAAGAGCTAAATAGAGTTACTACATTAGCGCTATTTGATTAGTCTATGTATGATATTTATAATACGTGTGTTTTATTATTATTTTTTAGCCCAATTTTAAGAGAAGATTTTTAAAAAAATTAAAAAGAAAAAGAAAATTTCAAGAATTTTAAAGAATAAAAAGCTTTTCTAAAGTTTTTAAAATTACAAGAGAAGTTTATATCTTTTGTCCTATTTTTATACCATCACATAAGTTTATTTAAGTTTTTATTATCACTCATTTGTTATGAGTAGTAGTACAAATTGGTCGCTTCTAATGTACTTATAAAGTTTTTAAGTGTTTCTATAATTTTCCTCTTCCCTCTACTGAAATCCTAATCTAGGATGATGTGCTTAATCGATAATGAAAAACATATATATGAAAGGCATAAATGATGATTCAAACTATAGCGACAATGATTAATTAGCTAAAAGTCTAAAGATATTGGTTAGGGTTGTTTTGAAGAAACTTAGAACGCAGGCTAGCAAAAGTAAATTAGAGGTGATAGATGATAAACCTATAACAAAAGGCTACTAAACCCTAGTTATCTATCTCCTTCAAAACCCTTTTTAGAAAGTCTTAAAACCAGGGATTCCTCCTTGTGGAAGCATGCATCTCTTTCCAATCAACATATCCATAGTGCCATTAAACTTTCTTGATTAACTGTATTATAATACAGGTAAAATAGCAGCATAAGAAAAGGTAAAAGTTGGTGAAACAGCTTACTCCCTAACTTAAATTTAGTCACAAAGTAAATATTACTTCAAGTATAATTACAGTTATAATCTAATAGGCTTACATCTTATTTTATTATGTAATTATTTTTGTTTATAACTATTTAATATACAAACTATTACATTTATTTTGATAATTAATTATCGGTATGACTATAGTCTCTCGAAAATCTGTCATTATTAATGAAATTTGATATAAACATTATATTATTATCTCGATTGTTACTAGAATTTGCTCTAAACAAACTGCAATTTTTGTAATAATCTCTCGTTGAGTGTAATCTACCATGCAATTCAATGTAGGTTTTAGGAGCTAGAGCTACTTCACTTCACTGTTCTTTTTATAGAAATTATAAAAATCAACTACATGACGGCCATTTGATGTTTTTAGCGATTATTATTAAAAAATAATAAAAAATATTTTATAAAAAATATTTTCATTTTATATGTTATTGAAGTTTACAAAATATTCATTAATCACTAGACATAAAACTTTTTCCAACTTTATATGGATCAAATTATAGTTAGAGGAAAAGCATATGTAGTCTTCTTCCATCTATGGTTAAGCGATGTATAGTCTTTTTCCATCTATGAGAAGTCACCACGAGACGCATATATATAGTCTTCTTCCATCTATGGTTAAGCAATATATAGTCTTCTTCCATCTATGGTTAAGCGATATATAGTCTTTTTTCGTCTATGAGAAGTCATCACGAGACTGAGTTTCTGTTCTTCTATCAAATTTATCCTTAATTCAACAAAAAGAAACCCTAACATGGAAATTATAGAAAATGAAATCAACTATGTCCTAGGAATAATAATATACCTTAATTTCTGTGACAAAGACAGGTTGGTTGAATCAAGACATATCAAAGTGGGGCACCATCCTAACTACCACTGGACCACCAATTCTTCACAAATTCCATGAACCCAAAAAATCACTCTACAAATTTCCTTTAACTTCTGCATCATCCCAACAATTTCCAACTCTCCAATTTCTTGTGGTTTGTCTATTAATTACATCTCTTACCAACCCTGATTTCCTATATATGCCTTGTCAAGAATGAACGAGCTTAAATTCAATTCATGGCAACTACTGAGAAGCTCCTGTGAGTGGGAAAATTCCTTTATCGAGAACTTGTGTCCGTTAAGTTTGATGTTTAACTGTTTCTCGTTGAGACAAACCATGTTCATGGTTGTAATAACAATTGTTCTGTTGGTTATGCCTCTGGTTTTGCCGTCGCCGTTGCCACCTCCGCCTCTGCCGTTTCTTTTTGTTCCGGTATTGATCATGAGCCTTCTTATCTTCGCGGCCTTTTCTAAGTCTAACTTGCCTGATATTTAATGTTAAATTCGAGAGCGTCTCTGCCTATAATGGAATGGGTTTTAAGGCACCAGAAAACTTTTACAAGATTTGTGATTTATGTACATAATCGTGTATAGAAGGTTTTCATGCTTCTTCACTTTTGTCTGCAGAAGTTTTTGTATGTTTTCTTTTTCTGGCTTTAGAAATAGGTTTTGAGATTTAAGAATCAGTTATTCTTTTCGTTCAAATCACTGATTGCAGTTCTAATTTATTAGTAATACTTGCCTCAAAAGTTTTAAATTTGCAGTTGAATCATTAATCATAATCCAATCATATCTATTATAATTATATTCATTTCGTTTATAATTACATTAATTTGGAATTTTACTGTAATTTAAAAATAAGATTGTCTTATTTAGATAATTGGTTATTATTTTATTAGATAATGTATTATAGTATTTATTTGCTAATTAATTAATCATTAAGTCCACAAGAGACCTCACTAAGCTTTATGTTTTGATGGGTTTTTTTATTTGTTCTTATTTTATCAATTATTCCCATATCCATCTTGTACAATTGAATTATCAATTAAGAGAAGAAGGTGAGGTGAACTATAAGGCTACATGCTTGAGGGACCTAAATATAGATACAAGTAAAACTGGAACAAATGGCAATGCCAATTCTTTGTTGATCTTAATTCTTGAGGTGCTAAGGCAAAGTATTTTCTTTTACTTGAGCTTTGTCAAGCATCTCTTCTCTACAATTTCCAAATGATTTTGAGGAATCTAAGTTTAATCCATATGTCTGTTCTA
>JANKOE010000204.1:5410998-5436160 GCA_026284465.1 Erythroxylum citrifolium
CGTCGTAAAATTAGTACAACATTCTCTTAATTCGTTATTATCTAATGACTTCAACTTATTTGAATCAAATAAAAATCTAAAAATATTATCAAAAAAAAATTTGAATCAACTTATCGTAAAAAAAATTTCTGCTAATTTTTGAGTTGGAGTACCTTAAATACATATATTGATGAAAATAAAAAAATTAGAAGGCAAAAATATACTTAAATATTTCAAGACTATTTATAAATATGGGGACCATAAATTACCTATACTAAAAAAAAAGTTATGTTAACATTAAAAGTCATTAAATGACTTTAACGTTACTGTAACGTTAAAGTCATTGTTAAAGTTTACAGTAGCTATAGATATGAAAGATCTCCGTCGTTAGATACGAAGGTTTGGTACATGCATAGAAGAGTTATTTAATTGTTTATTTTTAGTTTAGAGGGCGACCCATTTTTAGTTTAGAAAGGGACTGATAGAAGAGTTATTTAATTGTTTATTTTTAGTTTAGAGGGGGGCTGAGGGGCCCCCCTCTTATAGGGGGGCCCTAGGCAGGTGCCCCGCTGGCCCCTGCCCAGGGCCGGCTCTGGATAAAGATAATCTTTTTCATAAATATTTTAAAATTTTTAATTTTATTTAATCTTTTAACTAATTTTATTGGTGTAATACAAGTTTAACTATTTAAACCTTAAACTTCTTGTCTTATTGGTTTAACTTCTAATTTGATTTTCCCAGGAGAAGACTAAGATTGGGGATAATTTCTTTGAGTTTTACTATATAACTAACGTTTATTTCCATAAGCCAGACCAAAGTTTTCTCCAATTGATGGCTATGATACTTTTTGCTATGCATTACTGTTTCTAAGTTGGTGGTATAAGACCAAATCCGTGTAAAAAGTTTCTGCTGAGGAAAGAAGGTAAGGGGAATGAGTAGTGTACTATAAATCATCAATTGTCAATGCACATTCTCAAAGATAGACAGCTAGTTCTCTGTGATTGTCTTCGTTAGTACATGCAAAAACAAAAAAAAGTTTCCAACAACCATCATCATGTCTATAAAGAAATTTCCGAAAGACTTCATGTTGAAGGCAACCAAACTTTTGCCTTAATGAAAACATGATTATTCTGAATTATCTCCCAATTTCTTAATTAAGGGTATTGTTATAAGTTATTAGGTCTATATACTGAAAAAAAAAGATTAACCTTACCGATTGTTCTAAAGTTCCCCGAAATTATTAGGTCTATACGTTATGGTACAAATATTTTTGCAAAACAAAAATGAAACATTTTTATTTGAATACGATCAAATTCAAAGATTGATTCAGTTGTTTATAGCTTATAAGTTTACATTTAATATTTTCACATTTTTTAATAAACAATTTTATTTAGTTTTTTAATCCAATTAGTATATTTAGTTATTTACTAATAAAATGAGAAAATACGACTCCAAAATGAGGTTTTAAACTATTTATTTTATTAAATTATAAGTTGTAATGAAACTTCATTTTTTCCAATACAACAATAAGAGATTAATTCAAGAAAATGATCCAAATATGTTATATTTGAAGGGAAAAGAATAAACTAATTTACCTCAATATGCAATTTGAGTTGGTGACATTGCCCAATTAGTATAATTACTAAAAAGATGAGAAAATACGATTACCAAATGAAAACAATGAGGTTTTAAACAATTTCTTTCATCAAATTATAAGTTTTAAGGAAACTCTACTATGGTCAATGTGTCAAAAGAGGTTAATTCATGAAAACAATGCAAAAATGTTATTTGAAAGGATAAAGAAATAATTAATTACTCAAGAAATTAAATGTGAATTATTTTTTAAGTGTACTGAAATAGCATGTAAATGTGACACTTTTAATGTATTAAATATATTTTCTTTTACATAACTTAGCCTAATACTAATGTTCAATCGTACACAAAGATTTAAAAAGATAAAGCAATCACAAATTTATAATAAATTAATTATAAATAAATAAATCATTTATTTTTGTAAATTAATAAGTTTTTATAAACCAAATAATTTATTAATTAATTGGTTAATTTTTGTAAATTAATAAGTTTTTATAAACCAAATAAATCAATTAATTTTTATTTAACAATTTCTTTTATAATTAAACTTCAAATTATTCGACAAATAAAGACAACATCTTTTAATTATATTTTAAATTCTTTAATTTTATTTAATCTTTAACCGATTTTATGAATATCTAATACTAGTTGAACTTTTTAAACTTTAAACCTCTTATCGTACTAGTTTAACTTTTGGTTCAAATTTTAAAACACTAGTTGAGTAATAAATCGGTGGCACTTGAAACAGTTTTTTTAACTACAAGAATTTTTTTTGAAAGAATGGAAATCCTATAAAAATTAAAATTAAAATTGGTCAGTAATTTTAGTATGATGATATATAAGTATTTTACTCACATCATTTTATCTACGTATTCAATGTATAAGTTGTCTTCTTTATTTGTTTGCATAATAATTATATATATATATATATTTATTTATTAAAACAAATAAAATAATAATAAATTTAGAAGAGGTAATTCTAAAAAACAGAAATTCTGTAAAAAGTAAAACACATTTGATCCTGTTATTTTATATGCATATGAAGAAATTGCCAAAAGCTTTGCTGAAAAACTTTAGAAATCTTTTAAGAGTATTCCACAGATAGAAATATTTATTGAGAGTATTTAATTTTAATAAATAATATGATAATGAGTTTATGTCGATAAAGACCATAAAATTCAATATATTTCTAATATGTAGTAGAGAGTAGGCCTTGCTTCCTACCAAAAGAGAATTTATAAATATTTGGTTATATGATTGTCAACAACAATGTAACCAGTATACAAGGCTCCCCACTTTACGGGGTCTAGGAAGGGTCATAATGTACGTAGTCTTTCTTTTGTACTTTTACAAAGAGACTGTTTTTGTAACCTGATTGTGTTACTATTAATTAAGAGAAGTCAATAATCTTTTTATTTTTATTTTCTATAATTTCATTATATTAATTATACTCTCACGAAGCAATATGTACAATATCTTCTCTTATTATTACAAGTACTTAAAATGAGACTACATAACTAATGTGTGAAAAGTGTATTCTAATGTATTTGAATCACATACAGCCATAAAGTCTACATTCAAATGTGAGATTGAACACATTGAACATCATATATATTAATTATTTGTTTAAAACGTCGTCATTTTACTTGGTTCATTTAAGTTTGAGTCATGCTTAAACTACACATAAAGGGATAGTTTGACTACGCCCCGAACCGGATTAGTCGGCCCAGTGGGTTCGGATACCGGTGGTTTAACCTAAAAAAAAAAAGGGATAGTTTGAGACCCGGTTTGAAATGTCCAAGTTGTTTAGTCTAAAACAATGTCATTTTGGCTAGTTCATTAATTAGGCTATGTTTAGTTAGACTTAAGATTTTTAATGGAATTGAATGAAATGGTTTATAATGAAATGAAAAGTAAATTGATATAATATTAAAAAATTATTAGTTGGGATGGATGAGGATGGATGGAAAGGTTCATAATGTAATATATTTAAATGTTATTTGAAAAAGGGGTTTATAATGTAATATAGTAAAAGTTGTTTATCATTTTACAATCCATCCTAAACTTTCCAAATCGGAGGTTTCTCATTTTCACTGTTTAGAATAGAATAAGATGTAATATGAAAATCTCCTCTTCCATCTCATTATATTCCATTTCATTAAATGTTATTTGAAAAAGGGGTTTATAATGTAATATAGTAAAAGTTCTTTATCATTTTACAATCCATCATAAACCTTTCAAAATCGGAGGTTTCTCATTTTCACTGTTTAGAATAGAATAAGATGTAATATGAAAATCTCCTCTTCTATCTCATTATATTCCATTTTATTATAAACCCTCCTTTCAAACAATAGAATAATATTACATTTTATTTCATTCCATTAATAAACTTCCAAGTTCCAACTAAACCTAACCTTAAGTTTGAATCATGCTTGATAGAATTGAGATCTACACTATTTATTAAAAAAATTGAGATCTACACCCTAAATATCAAAACTCGACCTAAAAAGATCTCATAATTGAATTGAGATCAAGTTGGGTGAAGGGTAGCTATCAATAAAAGGTACTGGGGACCAATGGGAATTCAGCAACACTGCATTTGACATTAATTAGAAGAACACTCCATTCCTGCTGGACAGTGACATTGGCGGAAATTTAGTGAGACAAAGAAAAAAAAACCAGGACAGGTCCATTGCACCTGGAACAAAAACAGGCAAGCATCAAAACTTCTTGTTATCGATTGAGACATCGGTTGTTTCACACAACAAATGGTATGTTCATACGTACAGCTTTTTCATATATATTGATAATAATTTTGGCTAGAGATAAATTCAAATACGATCGATATCCCATTGTTCTAATTTTTTAGAAGAATTCAAACAGAAATCATAGACATTCTTCTGAATTGCGTACGTACTATTTCAAGTACAAAATTGTCTTGTACTGTATTGGTTTACCGTCATAAAAATAATTTGTCAAATTTATAGATTAAGAAAAAACTGAAGGGTTAGATTAAAATATATATATTTTAGGTTTAAATATTTTTAAATATAAAATATTATTAAAATTAAATTTTATGTTTAGAAATAAACATTTTATGTTAATTTTAATAAATAGAGTTATTGAATTAAAATTTGAAATATTCTCAATTTTATTCATAATAAAAATCTAAATTTAATTATATAAAATATAGGGACTATTCATAATTTAAAAAATAATCCTAACCGATACTGATATTGAATTTATTATTATATATGATTGAATTTATTGCTATCCATATTTGAATCATATTGAGAGACCTTTGCTTTAAATATCGAAAGGTTAAGGCATTCTATATATTTTGGTGCAATGGTAGGTACTCAAAACCAAAGGAAAGGTTAAAACCACATTCCAAGAAAATTATCACATAGTAGAGTGAAGTATAAAAAGTAATATAAAGTTAGTATTTTAATGAGATGGCATGCTTATCTTTGAATAATTAATCTCCTTTATTAGGTGTGAAAAATCGTAAAATGTGCAACTTATTATCATCTTTAACTCGAACGACATTCAACAAAAGGTACATGTATCTAAAACCGACACAAGCGGTAAGGCTTGATCTCAAAAGGTGGAATCGTCCACCCTAGGCGCCCCCACATCTCGATCCAACAGAGTTGTGAGGGGAGTAAATCACGGTCTGATCTCAGTCAGCTTTTCAGAAGGGTGGCCCAATGCCGGTGCGCACAAAGAGTCATCATATTGGATGAATTCTTACACTGCTGCTGCCGGAACTCAAACCTGAGGCCTTGATCTCAACTTTTCTTTCAATGACCAACTGAGCTATCCGTGCAGGCAAAACCAAGCGGTAAGGCTGGGAATACTTAAGAGTGACAACTCTCTGTAAAGAAGTCGAGAATGCCGTCCAAATGGAACGAGAATGAAGACGGATCATTGTCATTTTGGAGTTGGACTTTTCATGATTCCTTAGCGTTTTGGTTGGTATAACCAAAGTTTCTTATGAATAAATGAATGTAGACAAGTTAAAGGAGGCAGTCTCTTCTTCCGTGTTCGACATGAGCAATGGATATTTTCTCCTCCATTTTCAATAATAATTGTATCTTGAGATTTTAGGCAAGCTCTTGCCTCGCTATATCTGTAGTAGTCGTGTCATATACTGCTCTTGAAGTTCCTCAAAGCACTTATAGTTAAACCTAGCATAAAAATAATGTAGCAAATTTAACAATTATTTTTTAACAAAAACTCTCCCTTTTTTTTAAGTGAATATTCAATCTTGTATATAATATACGACAACAACAACAATACTTAATAAAAATCTCATTGACCTCGAAATCTGAAAAAGTTTAGTAATACACAACTTTACCCTATTTAGCATCTAATAATTTAAAACCAAGTTATATACTCATACTTGTATACCTTCGTAGATCTAAATTCTTAAAATTTAAGGAATTTTTATATATAATATATGATAACTTGTAAATTATATAGTTTAATGACTAATAATTTAAAATCAAATTATAAACTCGGTTCAAATAGTTACTTAAGTGTTGATTATTAAAATTAAAGGAATTCTCAAATTTTAGAAATTTATGTTGAAAGTAATACCTTATTGTCATTATTAATAAAAGAAAATATTTTTAAAATTTTATCAATTAATTATGAAAAACGTTCTTTTTTCTCTAAAAAAAATTGAGTTCATGTATTAAACGATCTCATTTACTAGGGTCAACTCAAATCTCCCGTTCAAGTCTTTTAATTGATTTTTAGTGGGACGGAGGATTTATTTCAAATATAAGTAGCATATGAACGGATAATGCTATTGGACAATGTAGTACTGTCGTGTCGTAGGGATTTGGAAAACAAATAATGGCGTTGCTTCCTACAAAGTTCATTGAAAAAGACAAGTCGTCCCAATGGCCCAGCAACGTTCTCATTAAAGCAGTATTCATTGTACATTAATTTGCTGTTTCTTGTCCGAATTCAGTTTCGAACGCGTGATTTGACTATTATCAAATCATAGAGTGATAAGTGTTAGAATATTCTACGAAATCACGGAGAATCGTAATCAGATTATGCCTTAATTGTGTACATTAAGAGAATATTACGCATTGACTACAGAATAGTTATCATAGTTGGCTAGCCTAATGTACTATATTTAAACAGACTCTATACATGAGAAAAATATCAATGAAAAATGGAAGAGTTATTCTCCCAAATTTGGCTGTTACCATTGTAAGATGTAATCAGAGCAGCTAACGATCCAAATTATCATTATTACCTTTGCTCATTACTTACCAAATCAACCTATGAACTCAGAATCAGTCATCATCGTTCAAAACCTTCAATCTGTTCAAATCTTCAATCTATTCAAACCAGCCAATACCCTGAACTCAGAAAAATCATCACTGTTCAAACCCCAACAGACCTGAAATCAAAACAGAAACATGTCAGTAACCAGTTCCAACGAGACAGAAAATCCAACATCATCAGAGAACGTTGTTCTTGATGATTTAACCCTGCAAATAGCAAAACTCCTGAAAAATGGCATCAATTCAGTTCAGAATCAGTCATCAAACTCTGAAAATATGTCAATCAGCATCAAATTGAATGGGGATAATTATCCCCTATGGGCGCGACTCATGACACAATTGGTGGGAGAGGCCGGACAGGCCACATTATGGGAACATCATCGGTGCCAGCAGCAGGAGATCCGGGATTTCTCCGGTGGGAACAAGAAGACTTGAGTGTCTTCTCATGGATTCTTTAGAATATAGAGTCCAACCTGGTAAGCAATGTTGCAGAATACCCTACTGCAAAGGCATTATGGGATGCCTTAGCAGTCACATACGGAAGTGGAGCAGATGCTCTACAGATCTTTGATCTGCACAATCAGGCAAGCCGTCAAGTTCAAGGACAGCAGACATTAGAGCAATACTGGAATGCACTACAGGGACTGTAGTTGTCAATAGGCTGAAGGCAGCCAAATCAGATGAAATGCACCGAGGGCATCACGATCTACAATAGGATTGTCTAGGAGCACCGTTTGTTCCAATTTCTGGGAGGACTTGATGGAAGATATGATGCAATCCACCGAGAAATCCTTTGATCGGAACCACTTCCCTCAGTGGAATCAGGATATGCCGTTGTTAGGAAGGAGGCCGCTAGGCTTCGTATACTGAAACCGGCAACCAGCGGGGACATTGACTCGGGAGAAGTCAGCGCTGGGCTAATTTCCAAAGCCCTAAGAGAAAAATCAAAGGGACGGGGACAGAGGAATCAGACAGATCAAGCCAAAAAATTGGGAAAACCATGGATCGACAAGTCAAAGCTGCACTGCAGCCACTGTGGTATGTTGAAGCACACTAAAGAAACCTGCTTCAAGCTTGTTGGCTTCCCGGAGTGGTGGGAAGATGGCCATAAGTTTCAGAAATCAATCAACAGTAAGGTCGCCGCCGCCATGAGCAACCCAGAGACCATTGGCAGCGGCGGTGGCAGTCAGGAAGAAGGAGGAAATAACGAAGAAGAAGGAGGATTTGCAGTGGTGGGGATGAGTGGTGGAATGAAGAACCAGAATGAGCATAGAGGCAAAGGTAAAGGGTTTGGGTTTCAGAAATTAAACCCAAACCCTTGTATTTCTAAAACTAATCGTATTTCTAAAACTAATTTCTTTTATCATGGTTGTTTTGGAAATATGTTAGAAGGCCCAGGAGATATTGATGTTGCTAAAATCAGTCCATATGATTCTTGTCATATCCATCATGATCCCATAAAACCCACAAACAGTGAATCCAACCCTACAATTTCAAAAAATTCCAAATTGACCTCCCGAAACTTGCCCAGTACCAAATCAGCCTCTCCTTGTGAAAAATTTACCAGACCAACCCTCACAATTGAAAAAACCCCTTCAATAGACCCCAAAGCTTTCATAATTCACTGTCCTAATGAAGGAAAGGAAAAACGGTGGATTTTTTACTGTGGAGCCACGGATACCGTGACCTATGATCCCACAGATATTGTATACCCCTCTATTACTACCAAAACCCGTATTCAAACTGCTAATGGTGGGTTCTCAGAAGTGAAAGGGGCGGGTTCAGTAGAAATTTCTCCGAAACTAAAAATGTCAAATTGTTTATATGTGCCATCTTTGTCCTGCAAGTTGCTATCAATCAGTCATGTTACTCGGGAATTAAATTGCACTGTTATGATGTATCCAAGCTTTTGCCTTTTGCAGGACATATGTACGCAGGAGATCACTGGGCGTGGTATTGAGCAAGGGGGGTTGTATTTTGTCGATGAGGTGGCTCAATAGGGTGTGGCCATGCTGACTCACGGGACGACTGACCGACAAGTTTGGCTCTGGCATCGCCGCTTAGGTCATCCTTCCTATGGGTATTTGAAGTGTTTATTTCCATCTTTGTTTTCAAATAAATAACATGTTGCATGTGAAACTTGTATTTTGGCCAAGAGTCATAGGACATCTTTTTCTCACAGTAACACTCGGGTAGAGTTAGTTTTTTCTTTAGTACACTCGGATGTGTGGGAACTCAAATAATGCTAGATTCTGATATTTTTTGCTTTTTATTAATGATTGCACAAGAATGACTTGATGAAAAATAAATCCGAGGTTTCAGAAAAATTCATTCTTTTTTATCATATGGTGCATACTCAGTACAATAAAAAAATTCAAATTCTTAGGTTAGACAATGGGGGTGGAATACGTCAATTATACCATGAGTACTTTTTTCCAGCAACAGGGACTCATTCACCAGACCACATGTCCTAATACCCCTCAGCATAATGGTGTTGCGGAACGTAAGAACCGCATCATTCTTGAAATGACCCGTGCATTAATGCTCAAGTCCAGGGTCCCTCGGTATTTTTGGCCCGAAGCAGTTGCGACCGCAACATACCTCATCAATAAACTACCCACAAAGATCCTCAACTTCAAAACACCTCTCCACACTATATCCACTCATACTGCTATTCCACCATCTCTTACCCTTCCACCACGTGTGTTTGGCTGTGTCGTCTTTATCCATATTCCCAAAACAGAACGAACTAAATTTGATCCCTGTGCTGTCAAATGCATCTTTGTGGGATATGCAGTACACCAGAAAGGCTATAGATGTTACAATCCTTCCACTCGTCACATGTACATCACTATGGACTGTAACTTCGTTGAGACCGAGTACTATCATTCCACCCAACTCAGTGATCAGGGGGAGAGTAGTGGTACCATTGTTGATCCACTGATTTGGATGCAAGGATCAGTCTTGCCAGATGTTGCTCCAACAGAGCCAGTAAGCAGTACCACCAAGCCACTCTCTGAAAACATGATACAACCCACCAAACCAGAGCCAACAACCAATATAACTCATATCCACACCTAATGCGCTTGAGGTAACAGTTGGAGAAAAGGAGAGATATACTTTACCCCTGAGAAGCACGAGGGGGTACCTCCCAGGAGATATAGCCCGGAACATCAATCAAGAGCTTCAGGGTATCCCATGGGAAACCTGGTGAGGGGGAGTCTATCAGTAGAAGCTAAAGTGTTCACAACAACATTATACACTGAGGAGGTTCCAAGAACAGTGCAGGAAGCAAAAAACAAGAAAGAGTGGAGGGATGCTATGATGACTGAAATGAAGGCCTTAGAAAAGAATAAGAAATGGGAGATTTGTAAACTTAAGCCTGGAAAGAAACCGGTAGGGTGCAAATTGGTGTTTACCATAAAGCACAAGGCAGATGGAACGGTGGAGAGGTATAAGGCACGACTTGTGGCGAAAGGGTACACGCAAACATACGGAGTTGACTATTCAGAAACGTTTTCTCCGGTAGCAAAGATAGACACCATCAGAGTCCTGTTCTCATTAGCAGCAAACCTGAACTGGCCACTCCAGCAATTTGATGTAAAAAATTCCTTTCTTTATGGAGACCTTAAAGAAGAGGTGTATATGGAGGAACCTCCGGGATTTACAGATGGAATCCAGAAGGGAAGAGTGTGTAGACTGAAAAAGTCACTATACGGACTAAAGCAATCTGCGAGGGCTTGGTTTGGAAGGTTTACGGTTGCAATGAAGAGGTATGGGTACAAGCAGAGTAACTCAGACCATACTCTCTTTCTCAAGAAGAGGGGGAGTCTAATTACTTGTCTCATTATTTACGTGGACGACATGATAATCACTGGAAGTGATAAGGATGAGATTGCAAGGCTCAGGGGGAGATTATTTGAAGAATTCGAAATGAAGGATCTTGGAGGGTTAAAGTACTTTATGGAATTGAGGCACTGAGATCGAAGACAGAAATCTTTATATCACAAAGAAAGTACATCCTGGATTTACTCACAGAAACAGGGTTAGCTGACTGCAAACCAGCAGAGACTCCAATGGTAGTAAATCACGGCCTGCAGATGAAAGAAGACGGGGAACCTACAGATCGGGAGAAGTATCAGAGACTGGTGGGAAAGCTGATCTATCTTGCCTACACTCGACCAGACATAGCATATGTTGTCGGAGTCATCAGTCAGTTTATGCATAGTCCACAGGAAGATCATATGGAAGCAGCTCTCAGGATTGTGAGATATCTAAAGGGATCAGCGAGCCGCGGTATAATCTTCAAGAAGAGTGGTCATCTAGAGATACAAGGTTATACGGATGCAGACTGGGCCGGGAATCCAAATGACAGAAAATTAACTACAGGATATTTCACTATGGTCGGTGGCAAATTAGTTACTTGGAGGAGCAAAAAGCAAAAGGTGGTTGCACTATCCAGCGCAGAGGCGGAGTTTCGTGGAATTGCACGAGGGCTAGCTGAAGTCCTCTGGATCCGGAAATTGATGACAGAGCTTGGGTTCCCACTCAAAGGCATGAGTAAGCTACTATGTGACAATAAGGCAGCCATAAGTATTTCAAAAAACCCTGTCCAGCATGATCTAACAAAGCATATTGAGGTGGATCGACACTTCATCAGGGAGAAATTGAAAGGGGGCATCATTGATCTACCATATGTTCACTCAAAAGACCAATTGGCAGACATTCTAACCAAAGCAGTCAATGGCAGGATTTTCAATACAGTTTTGGGCAAGTTGGGTATTGGAGATCCCACTACTCAACTTGAGAGGGAGCGCTAGAATATTCTACGAGATCATGTATAATCAGAATCAGATTATGCCTTAATTGTGTACATTAAGAGAATATCACGCATTGATTACAGAATAGTTACCATAGTTGGCTAGCTTAATGTACTATATTTAGACACTCTGTACATGGGAAAAAAATCAATGAAAAATGGAAGAATTATTCTCCCAAATTTGGCTGTTACCATTGTAAGATTGTTTATCTCTCTTCTAATCTTATCTAACATCAACGTACCAAACAATATTAAGATTGATATTCATTTTGAGAGGGATAGAGTTGGTTTGGGCCACGTTTGAGTGTGTTGAACACAAGTTGCCACTTCATAGTAACTATTTCTGTTTGTATCTTAGGGTAGGGAAGGACGTCACATGTGTCCATTTTGCGTATCAATATTCCTTACAGGTCCCTTGAACCATCTCCGAGCATCCAGAAACCACCAAAGCATTATAGATATCAAACACGCACCAAGTACTACCGGTGCATAGTTGAAAGTTTTCCAGCGGATGGGATAGACTGTTGGCAGCAGGAAGGTTGAACACGTATAGCATATCCACAAGAAGGCTACCAAGCAAATTGGTCTCCTAGCTTTGCCCAGATAAAAAGGCCCTGGGGTGAAGTCCTCCTCTGCCATGACCAGCCGTGCGAATATGGGCACTGCGTAGCTTCCAACCCACCCTATAGTGGCTATGGATATAATGGCGGTGAAGACTACATCAAGCTTCAAGATAGGTAGCCCAAGAAGAATGGAAATTGTCGCAGAAAGCCACACAGCATTTACTGGAACCTTGTACTTTGGGTGAATTCTCCTCCAGATATGTGAAAAGGGTATTCCTTTGTCCCTTGATAGAGCATAAACCTTGAAGGAACAAGCAGGTTATATACCAAGTTATTGCACTGACATTAATGTGACAAACTAAGGGACAGAAAGAGAGGTCCAATTTGTCTTACCAGTCTAGCGGCACAAGTGGTCGTTGAAAGTCCACAAAAGAAGAAGGACCCAGAAATGATACAGAGGAAAAGCACTGCTCCAGCTGAGCTATGGTACCTCCCGTGAAAGGCATCATAAATTATTTGAGCAGGAACAAGTGCACCTCCGGTTTCATTGTTCTCGTCATATAAGTAGTTGAGGTCCTGCATTGAAATCAAACTCTCATGTCAGCTTGTGATGAGACCCACTTCCTAAAAGTAAAGACACTAAAACAACACATTCCTTGATGCTGAAAGTGAGAGCCAAGTTATACGCCCATCCAAACACAGAGATGATTCCGATACTCGAGAGAATAGCTAGAGGACCAGTCCTGTCAGAGCCTTTTGTTTCCTCAGTAATATGCGCTGCTGCGTCATAGCCATAGAGACAGTAGCTGCTCAGAAGTACAGCCATAATAACAGCATAAGGTTTACTGCTGATTCCTGTCGAATCAGGTGCCATCTCAAAGTGAGTGAAAACATAGGAAGCAGTTTGCGTTGGACTTGCTACCAGAGGAAGCATTATAATCACGACTAGGCCCCCAGTCACCTGCATATTTGTGATTAATACAATTGCAAAATGGACGTAAAAGAATCATCTGTATGTAAGGAAGTCAAACCTGCCACA
Organism: Erythroxylum citrifolium; assembly: GCA_026284465.1. Taxonomy (NCBI): domain Eukaryota; kingdom Viridiplantae; phylum Streptophyta; class Magnoliopsida; order Malpighiales; family Erythroxylaceae; genus Erythroxylum; species Erythroxylum citrifolium. The sequence goes on from JANKOE010000204.1 coordinate 5,424,298, forward strand.
CTATGGATATAATGTCAAGGAAAGCAATGACTTGTAAAGAGAAAGTGTTGAGAACTGCCCATATGAGGTTAAAGCCGATATACATGCACAGGAATACGCCTCTTGACGCATTGTAACCTCCACCCTTATTTGTTCCTGTTGCTAAAAGTATTATCATCTGCAGTGCTTGTGATCCTGAATATGCCTGTCTATGTAATTAGACCCTGAACTTGATGCCAGTGAAAATCAAACTAATGCAAGTGTGGTACGTACCTGAGCACCAATCCCAGACACTAAGCCTATGGTCTCAAGCCATGCACAACACCAAGATGCAACAGGCCCCCATCTTGGCCCAGCCAAATGAGCAGCCCAGTAATAAAGTGAGCCTGTGGTCTATAATATGAAAAAATAAATAAAAATGTTCTACATTAGTGCCAGTTCCATCGAATTGAACGACCCAAAAAAATTGCTGTTCGAGTAGATGAACAGAACTAACAGTCAGACAAATATGAACTTAGACAAATACTCTTTTTTTCCTTTTACATGTCGAGGATCAAGTGTACTGGGTAGATTCCATGCGAGCAACTTATTGGATAGTTAAATATTCCTAAACAGTATCTATGTACAAGAACATTGAGCTGGAGGTTAAAGGAAATATTAAACTCTATATACAAGAACATTGAGTCTGGAGGTTAAAGGAAATCCTAAACAGTATCTATATACAAGAACATTGAGCCTGGAGGTTAAAGGAAACAAGTTTTTTCTTTGTTCAGTAAAGTGAGTTGGTTGGTTTAATTACATAAGAAGAACTAAGCAAGAGTCAAATGAGAAGGAAGATGCGTACAGGAAAAGAGGAGCAAATTTCAGCCATGGCAATCCCAACAAACCAGGTAAAAAAAGTAACCACAATCCACCCCCATATCAACGGAGCCGGTCCTGCGTAACGCAAGCTGGGTCCATAAAGAGGTGTTCCTAAAAACACCGCCATACATGAAAACGTAATGCCAAGCGTCTTGAAAAATGTCTGCAATACACAAAATCCAACAAGGAACTTATGAACAGCTATTTGGAACCCATTAAACATTCTTGATTTTCTTGCTCATGACAAGTTTCGTACTCCACTTATATAAAGAACGTATAGAACAAAAGAGATCATGTAATCAGGAACCAGTTAAGTTGACTTACCATTTCTCGCCTGAGTTCCTGCTTGTATCCAAGTTCGTTAAGACGCTTCTCACCTGAATCAATTTCCAAAGCTTTGTCGTGTACCGCTTGTGCTGACCCCATGGTCACTGAAACTTAATTTCCCTAAACAACAACCAAACTAAGATGGTGGCGGAGTAAAGAATATCCAACCAAAACAATAAGTTGGGAGAGAATAGCAGAAGCAAGTAACTTGCTGTAGTACTGGTGCTATTTATGAATTTTCTTCCAAGCTCTTCTCGCAATGAATAGTTTATGCCAAGCGTTGATTCAGTCATTATCGGAAGTCAATCTCCAACACCACAAATATGATATTTTGTAATGAGACCATCATATTATATTCGTAGAGTTCACTTGCGCGACGTACCTAGCTAGGTTTCCCACATGGTGAAAGTTAAATTAAGACAGCTCCATGGAATTTCATTTGCGTATAGATCGGCTCTTGTCTTTATGCTACGCACAAAGTCCCACTGACATATCCCTATATATGAATCAGGTCATAGCAGTTGGAAAGTTTGAATCTGTAATGGTAGAAAGCAACTTTAGGAGTTTTGTCTTTTAAATAGCCGCCAGAGTTATAAATTTCAAGCATAAGGAACTTTTTTCTATACCCCACTTGCCATGGTCTCCCACGAATGGTCAAGAGCTTACGCTTTTCCTTTCATCTTAACATTTGTCCGAGTCCAAGGAGGAGAAAAGTAGGCGGATTAGGAGAGTTAAGTAACGAACAGAATCGTAGTATCTTTGAGAATGATTCCATCCATTTATATAACTTTCGATGCAGATCCGGATCCCTCTGCGTTAACGCTCAAAAATAAGCTCAGCAGTCAGCAGCTCAACAACCTGTAATTACAGTTTTTTAGAGAACATATCTTCCGCCAAGTCCGTAAGCAATCTCGTCGGCTATAGGACGATCTCCCTTTTCTCCGGCTAGGAGCTTGGCCAGCTGGACCTACAATCCATGAAGGAACACGTGTCTCTTAAACTTCTTGTATATAATGAAGAATAACGGAGGCAGAATCCTCTTAACTTCTTTTTCAGTTAAAACTCAAAAATACAAACCTCTTTGTCTTATATAATTTTTCAATTTAAAAATATTCTTGTTATTTAAATTTTTTACAATTTTTATCATTATCAAATATTTCGTTTAAATATATTTTATCATTAAATTATTATATAAATCGTTTTTCTGAACTTCGTGTCATTTATTTTAAATTATTTTTAAATATGAGCTTGAGTTACGTAAGCAGTTGAATTGGATTGACTTGGTAATTATACAAAAGCATTTATAAATTATTTTAAAATGTTCATAATTACGGAGTAAAGAATTCATGTATATTTGATGGTTGTGACGTACAAAAATGGTAGTGAACCAAGTACAAATTAGACTGTATGCTAAGGTAGTCGACTTATTCTTACATTGATTTAGATATGTCACCTGTACTAGTTCAAATAGTTGGCTAGAGCTTTGTCCTTACTGTATGCAGTTGTTTAAAATTTGAGATTAAAATTTTGTTTTATGCAAAGAATCTATTCGGCTTGAACGAAAAAAAATCTATGGATCGCTTAAAGATATTTTCTTATAAATAAAACCCTTCTAAAATATTTCGTACACAGTTAAAAAAGAAAAAAGTTGACAGTGACACCGACCCATATCTGAAGTCAGCATAATTGTATTGAATGTTTTTCAAATGGAACAGTTCAGGATTCAGATTCCTTGATTACATTTGGTCCTACACGAATTGGAAACTATCACTTTGTTTTTTATAATTTTGTAGAGCACTATCCATCCTTCGTCAATACTATTTCCGTTTAAGAGAATCGACAAAAGCAATGTTGGAAATACCATAACGAATTTAGTATTGGAGTGACTTCTAATACGATATTGTATCGATTTTGATTAATATCAGGTAACGTTTTTGATAACTTTTTTAAATTTATAAAATAGTCCCTAATTTTTTTAAAAATTACAAAATAGTTCATTATCATATTATGCAGTTGTACGGTATTTATACTTTTAACCCTATCTCTAAAAATTATAATAATAAATAATAATTACAATTAATATGAAATAACAATAATTTTCAGATATTTTATATATAAATAATAACCGTAATTTATGTAAAAAATAGACAATCATCATCATATAAATATAAAATTAAGAACAATATAAAATATTTAAAATATTACGATTACAATTTTTTATTATATAATAAATAATAATTACATCAAAATATTCAATAAAAAATAATAAATATCATTAACTCTCAAATTATTATAATTTACAACAAGAGTTCGTGATAAGGAAAGAATTACGTATAATTGAATTGGACCTCGTGGTTTTTTTGTAAAGGATTTACAAATGGGTCACATCACTCTTAGGTGCAAAAGCTCTGGGGACTTGTATTCGGTTTCCTCTCATATTTCCACTATGTCTTCCTCTTCCTCGTTTACTGCTCTTGTTATAGTCTCCTCTTTCATTGTATATTGAAGTGCTACATATGGCTTGTCATCTCCTTAATATTACTGTCACTATTTTTCCATTCGAGTCTCACCATTCTGTATCTTTTACCTCCTATGATTTCTCAGATCATAATGTCGACCCTTCCCCCATTATCACTTGTAATCTTTATCCACGTCCTCTTTGACTCTCTTTCAACGCCTCATTGGTATTTATAAGTAAGAAGTTTGTTGTGTCTTCTGCCACACTATAATATCGTGATAATGTTAGTGTTGTTTGTTAGAATATTCTACGAGATCATGTAGAATCAGGATCAGATTATGCCTTAATTGTGTACATTAAGAGAATATCACGCATTGACTACAGAATAGTTACCATAGTTGGCTAGCCTAATGTACTATATTTAGACAGACTCTGTACATGGGAAAAATATCAATGAAAAATGGAAGAGTTATTCTCCCAAATCTGGCTGTTACCATTGTAAGAATAAGGATGGTCATAAGAAGTCTCACAAATCATAGAGTGATAAGGTTGATTGTACTCACAAAATTATCAAGATATGGTTTATGACAAGGACTTCTATAAGTAACAAATTTCTTCAGAAGTAGTAGTTCATTAGATTTAGTAGTTTATTTGATAAAGGACAATCCATGTGTTTCCTTCCTTATCTTGTACAAGTGTTATATATGTATTAATCCTTTTGAGGCTTGTAATTAGCATTCGTGAGACAAGAATCAATTCTATAATAACATGATTGTTTTTTACAGCACCTCTACTTTTTCTCTCTTCTTTTTTTTGCACCTCCGCTTTTTCTCTTACAAATCCTTTGCCTTTTCTCTTTTCTTTTTACTACACCTATGCTTTTTCTCTTGGTATCAGAGTCATCACTTCATTGTCTTTGAACGTTGGAAATTGTCACATTAAAACTCACATAATCCGATTATCCATTATGGAGAGAACAAGCTTTAGGTTTAGCAGAGAGCCAAGATTTGGTTGGTCATCTCAACAATGAAACAACACTTCCAACAAAATATACTACCTAGATTCAAACACCGAAAGCACTACACCACAGTTGACAAAATAATTCACTACTTGGTAAAAGTCTGATCGCCTTCTCCAGGGTTGGATCATCGGAACCCTCTCTGAAGAAGCTCTTGGATTTTTCATTAGCTTAGACATAACACATGTAGTTTGGGAAGCACCGAAAGATGCTTATGCACAAAACTTTTAAGAGCGAGAGTTTACATTACAACAACAACTGACTTATCTTTGCAAGGATGATAACAAGACTATTGGAGATCACATACACGTCTTTAAAGGTTTGTATGACAATCTTGCTGCTATCGGAAAACTTATACCAGATAGAGAAAAAGTCTTCTGTCTCCTCACAAGTCTTAGTCCATAATATGAAACCTTTACAACGACGATGTTGAAACCTCCAAGACCAACATACTCTGAGCTGATCTTGCAATTGCAAAATCTTGATCAGTGTTGAAATTGATTTTTAAACTAACTAGATTCGTCTCTGTCTCACCTCACTCCATATTCAGCCGTCTATAGCCAACAACAGAAACAATCTCAAAGTACCAGTTCAAGGAATTGCAACAGTACCTTTACTTTCTCAAGTCGTGGATTTCAAGCACAATAGTTTCGAAACCAAAATCAAAGCTATCCAGAAGACTCAACATGAGCTATTCAACAATGACAACCACCACCACCTCCAAGAGAACGACATATGACAGCAACAAAGCGAGACCTATATCGCAATGAGACATGGCAATATTGTGGTAAACCATGCCATATTGCTAAAATTTGTTGGTGGATACCAAAGCGAACAACTCAAAATGATGAAATTCCACAAGCTCTTACAGCTCTCACTTTAAACAACTCCACTTTCGAAACAAAATGAACTTCTGATACAAGAGCTTCAAATCCCATGACAGGAAAACAAGGTATGCTGACTAATATTCATAAATACTCTGAATCTAATGCAATCATAATTGGAGATGGTTCTTCGATACCTATAACAGGTATTGGTGATTCATATATTAAGCAAAAAGAAAAGATTTGGCCTCTTCATAATGTTCTTTTAGTTCCAAATCTAGAAAAAAAAATTGCTTTCAATAAGTCAATTAACCTCTCAGTTTCCTCTCAACTGTGAATTTACTGATGTTGATTTTTGTATAAAGGAACGAAAAAAAGGACATTAGTTAGTAACAGGGAAAAGAAAGGGTGACCTGTATATCTTATCTGATGTACCAGAAGCACACTTCTCTCATTGTTTCAAGTCTGACACTGTAGATATTTGGCATCAACGCTTAGGATACCCTCAAGCTTCAGCGGTTCAGTTGTTAAAAAATAAAAGATTAATTGAAGTCTAAGATCCTTTACAGGTTGAACAATTATATGATAGTTGTCAATTAGGAAAACCAAGTAAACTTTCTTTTGCTCCTTCTGAACATTCTAGTTCTTGTATCTTTGATAAGATTCATTGTGATTTGTGGGTACCTGTTCCTATTTTATCTGTTGGCAAGTTTAAATTTTATGTATGTTTAGTTGACGACTTTTCCAAGTATACTTGGATTATTCCATTAAAACATAAATCTGATTTTTTTTGTTGCCTATTTAGCATTTGTTAACTCTAGATTATCATCACATTTTCTTATAATATGAATTATTCATCAGATTTCATGCCCTTACACTCTGGAGCAAACATGTATAGTTGAGAAAAGGCTCAGAATTATATGCGAACTGGGTATGACAATGTTGTTCCATAGTCATGCGCCTCTTTTTTATGGGTAGAAGCCTTTACAACAACAATTTTTCTTCTTATTCGGTTACCATCCTCATCTCTTCAATCTGACACTCCATATTTCATGTTACATGGAACTCATCCTAACTACACGTCACTTCGAGTTTTTGGTTCTAAATGTTTTCCTTATACATAGGATACAAGAAACCATAAAATTGACCTTAAAACTATCTTGTGTGTTTTTGTAGGATACAGTGAAAAGCATAAAAGATATAAGTGCTTCCATCCACCTAGTCGCAAAATTTTCATTTCTCGACATATTGTGTTTAACGAGACTGTTTTTTCTTTTAAATCTTCATCTCTTTCCACTTCTAAATCACATGCTCTTAACATATTTGATTCTTGGTTGCCTTCTTCTAACAATCTTCTTGCTTCATGTAGTCATTCACAAATGTCTGTATTGACAACTTCCATTCCATTACCATCTGTTAATATTCATAGCTCAGAATCCATACCAAGTTCACCACATGATGCACATGAGCTCGATAATGTTAGGATTGTCCTTGATCATCTGAGTTCTGAAGATCCGAATCTACCTACCCTACTGACTGTCTTATGTTCTGAACACGTGCCTGCACTTGAGTCCCTTCCTTTTATAAATACAACGCTACCTTATGAAGCACCAGTTACTGATCCCATGATAACCAGGTCCAAACTTGGAGTTGTTAAACCAAATCCTAAATATGCCTTGACAGTAACCTCGTTTGCTACAATGCCTCGTGAACTGAAAAATATTAAATCAACTTTATCGCATCCTAGGTGGAAAGTTGCTATGCTTGATGAACTTGTTGCACTACATCAAAATAAAGCATGGAAATTAGTTCCACGCACTCCAGATATGCATGTAATCGGATCCAAATGGATTTTTAAGACCAAGCTACAACCTGATGGTAAATTAGATCATCTCAAAGCACGTTTAGTCGCCAAATGATATCATCATATTGATGGTATTGACTACATGAAGACATTCTCTCCTGTAATCAAACCAGGTACAATTCAACTCATCTTAACTATTGGTCTTGTGAGACATTGTCCCATTCGTCAACTCGACGTTAAAAATGCTTTTTTACATGGCAACATCGTTGAAGATATATATATGGAACAACTGTCAGTTATGACTAATCCACAAAAAATTATGCATGTATGTAAGCTCCAGCGTGCTTTGTATGGAATTAAATAAGCACCACGTGCTTAGTTTGATAGACTCAATGAATTTCTTATATCATATGGTTTCTTTTGTAGTTTAGCTGATCCTTCTCTTTTTTATTTTTCATTCTAATCAACGTTTACTTGTTTTACTTCTCTACGTTGATGATATGATTCTTACAGGGTAATCCACAGAGCTTGTTTCCTCTTTTATTCAAATTTTGAGTTGTGAGTTCTCTATGAAAGATTTAGGTCCGGTGCATCGCTTTCTTAGTGTTAAGATTTCTAGTAGCAGATGGGCTACATCTATCCCAGTCACACTATGCATTGACCATTCTTGAAAGATTCACTATGCTTCATTGCAAGCCTATGCCTACGCGTTTAGAGGTCAAATTCAAACCTGCTACAGATATTACTCCTATTATTGATCCCAGTCACTTTCGAGGAATTATTGGTACTCTCTAATATCTCATACTAACGCGTCCAGATCTATCCTACAATGTCAACTGTGTTTCACAATTCATGCACGCCCCTACAACTGCTCATTTGAAATTGGTTCAACGAATCCTTCGATACCTGAAAGGAACATTTAACATTGGTTTACATCTCACTTCCAATACTACTCTTGAATTGTCTGCTTTCTCTTATGCTGATTGGGCTGGTTGCCCTACAACAAGGAGATTTACCATCGATTACTGCACTTTTCTTGGCACAAATATCATTTCATGCTTAGCTATGAAACAACACACAATCTCTCGCTTTAGTACTAAAACTGAGTATCGTGTTATGACTAATATTGTTGCCGAACTTACATGGATCACTTATATTCTTAAAGATCTTCGCATCTCTCTCTTATCTCCGCCAATCCTCTACTGTGATAATATCAGTGCTCTATATATGACAATCAATATTGTCTTTCATGCTCGAAGCAAACATATTGAGTTGGAATATCATTTTGTATACGAACAAGTTGCACTTGGATTACTTGTCACTAAACATGTGTCCTCTAACAAACAAATTTCTGATATATTTAGTAAACCTACGTCCAAGGTTGTCCTCATCTATTTTTGGAACAAACTGTGCCTTTAACCCCGGCTCATTTTGCGAGGGGATGTTAACAATCTACAACATCCGTGGAGTGATAAGGATGATACTATGAGCAAATCATGGAGTGATAAGGATGATCATAAGAAGTCCCATAAATCATAGAGTGATAAGGTTGATTGTACTCACAAAATTATCAAATGAGATATGGTTGGTGACAAGGACTTCCAAAGAGTAACAAATTCCTACTGAAGTAGTAGTTCATTAAATGTGGTAGTTTATTAGATAAAGGAAACTCTATCTGTTTCCTTTCGTATCTTGTACAAGTGCTATATATGTATTAATCCTTTTGAGGCTTGTAATCAGCATTCGTGAGACAAGAATCAATTTCATAATAACAAGATTCTTTTTTTACTGCACCTCTACTTTTTCTCTTTTCTCTTTTCTGCACCTCTACTTTTTCTCTTTTCTTTTTACTGCACCCCTACTTTTTCTCTTTTTATAGACTGAGTTTGAGACTTATCTATTGCAGGGAACTTGCCAAGAATAGGGTTGGTAAATAATACAACTAATTTAAATAATAAGTCCGAGTTTGAATTTAGATTCGAGAGGTTATTCAATTCAAATCGATTCAATTAATAGTTCAAATTTTAATTCATTTAAATTAAACTAAAATTAAATAGATTAACTTCAATCTATCTTTTAATCATATTCAAATAAAAATATGACTAAAAATTTAAAATTTTGAAAAATCATATAGGCCTTGTTTGATAAATGACTTATCAGTTATTTTTTGGAAGATTGAGAGGTATTTGGTTGTTTAATCATATCAAATCATGTTTGGTAATCAGTGATTAGGTTGGTGAATTAAACCCAATATGTTGTTTTTAAAAATGCTCCTATGAGGAGCGTTTTGCTCCAGCGACTAAGAAGTTAATGGACAAAAAGACGATTGCGCCCAAAAGTTATTATAAATTACTCAAGCTACCATCTTTTGTTATTGCTTTTCCTTAACCAAACAATAGTACCCTAAACTTCAATGATACGCAGGTAAAAGAGATGTGAGAGGAGACAGAGAGATAATAATAATAATAATTTATTATTATTATTATTTATTAGATTTATAAACTTAATTTTGTGAAATTAAATATCTAAATTCTAAATTCTTATAAGAATATTCAATGAAATACAAAAATATAATACTCATGTCCTTATAATTTTTTTTAAAGTCATGTCTTGACATGTCATTTTATATATAAACAACTAATACTAAACATCTAATTTTATCAAATATCTTAAAATAAACAGTTGATGTTATCTGTTGGTCAAATTCGCTGATATAATCTGCTATCAACTAACCATTGATAGAATCAGCTAACAGCTAATATAATCTGCTGATTGCTAAACAAGTTCGTAACCAATAGTATATTTCATGATCACTTGAAGTTTAAAATATCCTTTTGTCAATCTAGAAATTTGTGTTTGGCATTGTTGAAAATAATGCTTTTATCAAAAAATAATTCGCTCTAAATTTGAAATTAATTGTATTATCATAATATTCATACTATTAATAGAGTGCAATTTAATGAATTTAAATTAGCTTACTAAACGTCTCAGGAGGTGATAGGATCAAATTAATTATACAAGTGATTTAAAATTTACGATGTCATTACAATTTCTATAATAATAGAATTACTATATAATTTAAAGTTCTAATGGGACCAGATCAAAATAAAAGCATACTCAGCCTATTAAAAAGACAATAAAAATATTATTAAAATTAAAAAATATATATTTTATATGAGATCTAATACATCATGTTAGATTTTTTTATATTTTACAAATTTATAATCCATGTTAAGAAAAAAAATTAGGGTTGGTACTATAACTTTCACTATTTCTATTAGCAAAAGAAGACATATTATAATTACTTTTCCATTTAAAAGAAAATAAGAAATAAACAAAGTTTTTTAACTAATTAACTTTATGGAGACATAGAGAAAGAATAGAATAATCTGATTAGCACCGCAATTAGACCCTCTCACGAGCCCAATGCGAATCAAATTTGAATTATAACCGATGTTTTATCTTCAAAACGACACCGTTTTAATGAAAATAATAAAACAACATGGTTCGAATCCAATTTGAGCAACACAACATTAGGAGAGTAAGTATACTCTTCTATGACAAAACGACGACGTAAGAGGTAGACAAATTATATACATTTGTTTTGACCCGAAGAATAATAGCGAGCATTAGACGACAATGTATCAAAAGCAGCAACATAAAGAGTGGACAACAGCATATGTTGGGCCCCAATTCCTTTTTCATAGTAAATAAGCATGTTTAATTTATTTTGAGGTGTAGTTTGCTAATTTTCTTTTAGTTAGAATAAATTGAGGGTTTTATTTGCTTAGGTTAATGAATATTAAATGGAGGGATTAAATTAAATTAGAGTTTATATGTTGTTAGAAATTAAAAGAATAAGATGAATTGGGGGTAATTTAGGAAGTTCATTTATGTTTTTAAAGGTTAAGGCTTATAAGGAGGGGGTACTTTAGTCTTTTAAGAATCATGAAAGGAAGAAGGAAAGAAACAAATGGTGTGGCCGTATAGATGAAGGAGGAGGACGAAAATTGCAAGTATAAAGAGAGGATAAGTGAAACTACGTAGTTTAGGCTTAGGTTTTAAAGTTTAAGAAACAAAATTTGCTAAGGCTTTTGAAGGAGACTTACGAAACTTACAAAGAAAAGAAAGGGAGAGTTTCGGTTGAGTAGAGAGAAGAAGAAGAAGAAGAGATTAGGGCTCTGTCAATTCTTGCTTTAGAAAGGAGAAATTGAGAATTCTTTAAGAAGAAAAAGGAAAGGGAAGGATTAAGCTTCCATTAGAAGCAAAAAGAGAAATTCGTGGGTGTCTCTTTAAGGTAAGGGGTTTTCGAAATTCTTGATAAATTTAGATGGGTTTTGGTTTTAATAGCTTAGGAAAGGCATGGGTAAGGTTATATAGGTTTTAATTCATGCTTTCCTTTCCTTAGAATTTCCAATTTTGACATCTCTTATTCATATGGGATTATTGTGCTTGATGAAGGTCAAGAGAGGCAATTGGAGTTAGAGGAAAGGCAAATTGACCAAGATTAAAGCTAAAAGGAATTAAGGTGGGTGATTTCTTAATAATTGAGTTAATAGGCATGTTAAAGTTTTATCATAAATGCTATTTAT
>JANKOE010000204.1:5439509-5451954 GCA_026284465.1 Erythroxylum citrifolium
GAAGAACATTAACAACTTTGTGTTTCAAAGTTGTCTTAATTAATGACTTAATTGTGAATTTTATAAGACAAATTGGGAAAGTTAACATTAACGACAACAACTTGAAGAACATTAACAACTTTGTGTTTCAAAGTTGTCTTAATTAATGACTTAATTGTGAATTTTATAAGACAAATTGGGTTGAAAACAATTAAGTAATGTCGTTCCTAGTCAAAAGTGACAGAGAAAGACAATACTGATAAGAAGGATACACTGAATTTGGAAGAAAGAGCTGGAGAGAAAAGACACCAACTACGTACGCTTGTTTACTATCCAATTGTTACCGATCACAAAGAAAGTGTCTAAGAGATAGAATCCAATGCCTACATGTGTATATATATATATATATGGGACATTAAAGAAATTTAAAGCTGATTGCATTAGAAATATTAAGAAGAAAGGCAAAAAATTTAAAAGCCATAGTTGAAAAGAAGAGATAAGGTAGCTCTTCAAGTCTTTTTTTTAATCTATAAATATATAAATATATATATAAACACACACACATAGACATACACCATGTCTTTAAATAAAATATAAGGGATATTAAAGAAATTTAAAACTTATTGCATTAGAATTAATGGTTAAAAAACTCGACCAGTTCTACTATAAAAATCTTGAATTTATCAATTTTCGATTCGATTTACTTTAAAAATTCTTATTGTTTAAAATCAATCAGTTTATTAATTAATTAGTTAATTTTTGTAAATTAATAAGTTTTTATAAATTAAAGTAAACCAATTAATTTTCATTTAATATTATTTTTCAATTAAATTTCAATTTTTAAATGAATAAGAATAATTTTAATCATATTTCAAATTATTTAATTTTATTTAAATTTTAGCTAATTTTATAATAGGCTAATATTAGTTGAACCTTTTAAATTTTAAACCTCTTATTTTACTGATTTAACGTCCTATTTAATTGTTAAATCATTGGTTTGAATTATAAGTTGAGTGAAGAATAAGCAATTAAGTTTAAGAAAATATTAAGAAGAAAGGCAAACTTTAATGGAAGTCGTAATTGAAAACAAGAGATGAGCTAGTTCTTCGTGTCTTTATCTTTTTTAATTCTTTCATCGAATCATTGTAAATGGATGACTTTCTGCTTAGCAAGTCCAAATAATATTAGGCATGTTTCAACTAGTCCACTTTGGTGGTTCATTGACAAATTCTGAGTTGAATTAAGTTTCTTCTGAAAGTTGAATTTTTTTCATTATTTCATTTTTAAAATATTATACCTAATTATATTTAAATTAAAAGAAGTAGAAATCAAATAGAAAGGATTGCTCTAGTGGCCATCACTAATGTAAATTTCCAAATATATATATATATATAATCATTACTAAACAAATTTTGTTAAGAAACAATATAAATTCATACAAATTATGTGAGATAAATAGTTATTACAACTCAATTTTATTGTTTGATGGTAAAAATTTTGAATCTGCTAATTTTTTAGTTCGGTTTTTAACTTTCTAGTTTAATTTTTGTTATTAAATACTAATCAGTTTATTAATTAATCAGCCAATTTTTATAAACTAATTAGTTTTTATAAATTAAAATAAATTGTTTAATTTTATTTAAGTCTATTTTTTCAATTAAACTTTAATTTTTTGATATGTAAGTATAGTCTTCTTTAATTATTTTTAAATTCTTTAATTTTATTCAATTTTTAATCGATTTTATGACGATCTTATACCAACAAACCTTTTAAATCTTAAACCTTTTGTCTTACTAAATTAAGTTCGACCCGATATTTAAAACATTGATCATTATACCCTGAGCTAATAATTATACCAAAATGATCTGTTGGTGGATTTACTAATATATCTAATCTACAATCATTCTTTATTTATCTATGAATGATATCTGATAAAAATCTATTTTATAAACCACTTAATTAGTATATAGGCTAGAAATTCATGATGTAGTTTTTTTGAAGTTTATTGGTGAAATATTTTACGAGCCTAGGAATTATAACAAAAAAGATGTTTTTCAATTTATATGGTCTAAAATGTCACGTATTTTGAGTTTTTGTTATCTATGTATGCCTTTTTGACTGAGAGTTGCCAGCGCCAAGCATAGATGTGTTGTTTTTATTAAAAAAAAACTCTTTAAATAACAATATTTAAGTAAATTCTGCAAGAATTTTTTTAGAAAGCTTTTAACGAGAAATACCGATTTTAATTATTATGGTAGGAGAAAGAATTTGAAATTTTTGATTAACTTAAGTTTATCTTGTCAATAATTAATAATATTAATGGCGAAAAAACTTCTGGGAAATTACTAATTTGGATACAAAATTCCTCAAATGGTAGCTTTAGCAAATAAATTTAAAGCCATTGGCTCACATAGTTAGAGTGTTGTTTACTATTACTAATTGCATATATGTGATCATAAAATATTAGAAACAACATCAATAACATTCTAATAAATATTGCTCAGTAGCGAGACTTGAGAATTTTTAAAATATGTAACTTTATTTTTAATTTAATATTTTAAAAATTGAACCGAATATTAAATCGATAAGATAAGATATTTAAGATTTAAAAGGTTCAACTGGTATAAGATTCAATTGGTATTAGACTTTCATAAAACTGGCTAAAGATTAAATAAAATTAAAAATTTTAAAATAATGATTGAAAGAGATTGTCTTTATTTATCAAAGAAATTTAAAGTTTAATTAAAAAATTGACTATTAAATATAAATTAATCTATTTATTTTAGTTTATAAGAATTTATTAATTTACTAAAATTGATCAATTAATTAATAAATTGATCGTTTTTTAACAATAAAAACTATTAAAATAAACTAAATCAAAAAGTTAAAAACTAAACTGAAAAAATAAACGATTCAAAGTTTTTATAATAAACCGCTGGAACCAATTGAATTTTTTAATCATTCTTTTAAATAATGAAAAGTTGCTTTTCTTGTCTTATTCAAAAAAGAATATAGATAATAATGATGCTTAATTTTTATACCGAATGGGAAGGAAAGATACATTGCATTATTCAGAAACATGTCAATGTCAAATTTGCATTATTTTCAACATCAATCATCGGCAACATGTCTCAAAGATTCATTAATGTTTTGACATGTTGGGTTTGACCCACACAAACATGCCCTAGTTGAGATCTAACTTGGTTTTTGTGGCCTTGGTTTGTTGGGAACTATTTTTTTATCGTATTCCTTTCCTTTCTAAATTTGGAATTCTTTTTCTTTTTTCTTGTTTTGAATCACTTCACTAAGAATCACTTTTTGTGCATCCACCATAACCATAATGCATTACATAGTTCTTCTCCATTTTATTTTATACGTATACATAGTTGTGATCCTATCTTCCTCTCATATTTATAAAGAGAAAATATAATTACAAAATCTTATATTTACAAATTAATGATTAAAAATTTGTCATAGATTAAATTAAATTTAAAGAGGAATGTTAGCTATATTTATTGTTAAATTCTTACTTTTATCATGTTTATTTATAATTAGTAAATTAAATTTCTAAAATTACTAAACTAAACTTAAAATTAAAAAAATTATACAAACTAACTCAAACTGTAAAATGAGATTATTTTTTATTAATTTTGATGTCAATTTGAGTCAAATCAAACCACATATTTCAGTAGGCACATTCTGACTTATTCACTTATTGCGATCCTTATGTGCTGTTGAATATGGAAAAACATTGGGTGTTTTGGACGAGATAGGCATAATTCAAGGACAATAATGTGTATTCAATGATTGCATATGACTTTTCCCCGAAAATTAGAAGAGGAGGTGCTAATGTCTTGCATTCCATTTTCACGAATCATGATTAGACTCTTGAATGCATAGACATAACACTTATCCTTTTTGTTTTTTCCCAGGAAAAAACAATCTTTGATCATCAAAATAACAGTATGTAATCATTTTAACCTATGGTCTATTTGCATTTTGTAATGAGAAAATCCTATATTCTAATAACTTTCCATTTATTTAAGTTCATAGCTATCCCTTATAGTTTGCAGACGTGGCATTTTATTTTTTTAGCAAAATAAAATCAGTTAACTTGTGGATTTTAATTATTTTCATGGACGATGGAAAAGAGGAAATTTAAAAACAACCCTTTTGTAGTTTTAGTTCTTGGGAAGATTTCTTCACGATTCATCACAAGAAAACATATTTAACATGGCTGAATGGTGCGTTCGGCTATGAATTTATCATTCTTGAATTTGTAGCTTTTGTTAAGTTTCTTAAGCTTAGGTTACGAATTTAAATTTCGGCCCTATTTGATCTGGGCCTCGCCTTAGGCAGAAGAAGTTAAAGACTTTCTCCCTTAATAAGTTTTAAATTAAGAATCACGAGTCATATTATTACAAATAATGATGCAAATGCAATTATAAGAATCCCGATAAATTATGATAACAAGCCGAAACAAAATCCTAATGTTGGCCCAATAGTGATGATAGTTATAGTTTAACACAAAATAATTCAAAGTCGTTTTTTATTTTATACATATTTAGATGTATATAATAAAATTTATTGGATAATTATACATTATAAATAAAATTATAATTATGAGATTTATATATTATCTATAAATTATTCATAATCATTATTCTATTAAAACTAAACATTAATATAACGTAAAAAAAATTAACACGTGTTATGTTCTTTCTTATTAGGGATGTTAATCGGTTGAGCCGGGCTTGAGTGTTGCTCATAACTCGACCTAGCCAGACCCCAACCTGTGTGGCTCGCAGCCTGACCCCTAACCTGTGTGGCCCGAGGCCCGACGGGCCGTGATGGGTCAGCCCATAGCCTGGCCCGGGCCATCATATATATATTTTTATGATGAAAAAGTCAAAAATAACGTCGTTTTTGAAGAAATAGTCGAGCCACGGGCTGAGCCGGCCCGCCCGTGGTCGGCCAGTTCAAACTGGGCCAAAATTTGGCCGAGTCAAGTCGTTTTTGCCATCCATATTCTTTATGAAGAAAATAGTCGATCTCATAGATTAAAGTATGAAGATACTTAAATAAAAGTTCGGGTGCTTGTTAGATAACAAGTTCATTGAACTGACCCCATATAAGAAATTCATTTAAAACATTACTTATATATCTATGGAAATTCTTATTATAATGATTGTATAAGTGATCATTTGACTTAAGATCTCCAAAGTTATCTTGTATCGAGATTGTTATGATTTGATACTACTTATAATTTATTTTAATCAAGGATGACTCAGATAGTAATCGTCGGATATAACATGATGGAGGTAGTTGAATGATGAAGATAAGATTTATCATCCTAAAGTAATTATGGAGAATGTTTCATTGTTCTCGATTAGTATTAATTTAAAAAATCATTGGTCAAGGTAGAATGACTTTTTGTAAATAGTTTACAAATATCATTAATCGAATTAATAGCTAATTGTGGAGAACTAATATAATTAGATTAAAAATAAAGTAGACATTAATTTCATATTCTATGTCTAATCCAAACATTGTATAATGAAATGATTGAATTATACAAAAAAATCATGCATGAAAAGGTTAATCAAAACTACTTTGTTATTCCTAAATATTTAAGTGATCATGATATGTTGCTAGACATCAATCTTGATCTATAGATATAAATTGTTTAATTAGATAATTAAAGATAAATTAAAGGAGATTAATTTATCTAAATCTAAATATGAATTAGGGTTATTTAATATCATCACATTTGAAAACCTAACGAGTCATACATAAAGAACAAAGATATTTTAATCAAGTTGGATTTGATTATAAAATTTTAGAAACTTTATAATTTAACATGAGATATTTAAGGATCACTATAAGATATTACATCTTATTTAGACATAATTGGTATTTAATTAAAATTATTTGTAATTTTAATTAAATTTAACTAAAATTAAAATTTAATTTCAATTAAATTATTAAAATATTCAAACCTATTATGATTAGGCTTAAGCTTTAATGGAGCTAGCACTCTTTGTTTAACCCTCTTTACAACAATTGCAGAGTTCTCTCAACTTATTTTGTGGATACAATTAGAGGTCAAACACTTATGCAACTAAGGTGGTTGAGATGAGTCAATTTTGAATACGATTCGAGGGACACGACAAGAATATAATTAAGCTTCAGAATAAGGTATGAACTAAGATTTATGCTTTATTATGACTTATGTGTCATTTAATAGAACTTTAGCGATCTTGACTTCAAAAAATCAAATACAAAAAAAGTCATAATTATTTCGCGAGATTAAATCTTGGAACTTTCCATCAATAAGCACAATTATAGATTCTATTCACAATAAACTTTGCATATGAACAAATAGAAAACGTCAAGCCTTCTTGAATTTGATATGGAAATTGTTGTATGGCTTCCTCGATTTAATTTTACTCAAGATAAGGTAAAACCAATGTTTAAAAAATAAAAAAGATAACTATAAATTTTTGAACTAGTCAATTTTTTAATTCAATTTACTTTAATAACTCTTATTGTTAAAAACGATCAATTTAATAATTAACTGGTCAATTTTCGTAAGTTAACCATTTTTCTTAAATAAGAATAAATTGGTTGATTATTAGTTTCTAATTTTTTAATTAAACTTCAATTTCTTTTATGAGCAATAATAATCTCCTTCTCGTTTCTTCAATCATATTTCAAATTCTTCAATTTGTTCATTTTATAGTGTATAATAGTTTTATGACGATATAATACGAGTTGAACTTTTAAACTTTAAACTTTTTATCTTACCCATTTATATTTTTGTCTAATTTTTAAAATATTGGGAATAATAAAAAAATACTTAACTTATACTTAGAGATGACAATAGGTCAAATTAGATCTGACTTAACTCTTTGGCCTTTTTCATCAATACAATTCATCCCCTTCTTAACATTCAATAAAAAGGCTAACCATTTCATATTAAAACTATAAATTAGAAAGCAAAAGATCAATCACTCTTTTAACACGATCATGGGTAGGGAAACCAAAGGATGAAGATCGAGGTAAGAACTAAATGATAAAATTAGTAAGTCGAGTTAATATCAAGGATAGGAATTGAAGGTTTACAAAGAAACTTACTGTAAACAGTGAAAGCAAAAAATGGAGGATTCTTCTTGACTCATGGTATGTTGAATCCACGAGAGGTTCAACTTGATTCCACCGATTCAAGTGTCTTTATTCAATCAACAACAAAGGATGGTGATTCTCCAATAATCTTTCAGATTCTCCAATAATCTTGAGACTATCTCAAGTACGCTCTATACGTACTTATAGATAAAAAACTGATCAGGCAGTTAAAAAGATAGAAATGATTGGAATAACACGTTTTATCCTATGGTACTAACAACAATTATCTCATCCCAAGACTTGAATTGAATATCGGTTATCGTCATGGGAAGATAACCATCAATCGCATATGCCAACATCTCCCATTGGGACACAATGATTACAACGTTGCATATTCCATCCCTTAACATTGTTATTAAACTTAATCATAGGCAAATGAATGGTGCGACTGTTGACTCTATCAAAATTTAGGAGCACTATACTAGAAACCAATTAAGGCCATCATAGAGAAATCAACCCTTAAATAAAAGGAACATTAATTAAAGACCCAGTATGCCCTATAACTATTTAATTATATTAGGTAAAGTATCTCGAATTCCTCGCAGAGCATACTTTTACCTCCACACTTTGTGTATTATACTTATAATTATGTCACTTTTCTAAAAGCACCATAACCCGTACAAATAAGTATAGTATATGATCATAATTCAAATATTCTTCCTTTGCTCTAATGTCAATTGGTTATCAAATTAATAGCTTTCCCAGTAATGCTCCATAAGGTCTAATCTCTCGTGACCATCGATAACATACCAAAGTAGCTTACATTAGCCATCAACCTCTTGACACAGTCTAAAGTCACGAGGGCATATGTTACAAGGCCAATTATATGTCTTTAAGGACTCACACAGTGATGAAGCAGGGATTCATTCACTTACTTACTTTTATGATCGCAAAGCACATGCTTATGAATGCATGCTACGATATATCAAACAAGATATCGTACAGATCTTAGTCACGTCGTTATTCAAGCGCCTTACTCAAGATCTTTCTTTGTTCTCTAATTCAATCAAATATACTAAAGATCTCGCATCCGGCTTAAAGTGTCTCAACTTTTTTCTCGCCCTCAACAATGCCTAAAAAGATGATTAATCGTGTGAGAGATTAATCATGAGAGAGTTATTTAGCTTGTTTCTATATATATACAAACAACTATTATGAATTAAAACGATTGGAATTTGCAGATATTGATGATTATTGTTAGTGAAGTTAATTACAAACATTTATGTTTAAAATCTTTAATTTTAGAGTTGACGAAAAAGCTTGAGTCTAGTTTTCCAAATCTTTGAGATCAAATATGGTTTAATCGAGTTCCTTTTTGAACACTCGGCCTCAATCGAATTTAAAAGTCTTTTTGGATTAAGTTAATTTAAAATTAACTAATTAAATTATATTTAACTCATTTAAGGTATTTAACTCTAATCAAATTTAAAATTAGACTTAAAAATAAAATTTTTAAGTTCTGGCTCGGACCTGAATCAATTAATTGCCACTACTTATCTCCTTTCAATTCTAAGCCCTTTTGATAAGCAATGAACGATGCGAATTATATATATTCGAAATGTATTATGAAAAATTCTAAATTCGTGTCCTTGTATATGTTTCCGAAACTTGTGGTGTGAAAAAACTTGCTTATATACTTCATTAAACTTTTTATCTAATTTATTTTGTATTTTTATTTCTAGTTTTTAAATCTAAATCTCTTTACTGATATGCTTATATTTAATTATTACAAATATCTATGTTGCCTTTTATATCTATTTAACATAAAAAAATAATGATTAAAAAACTCAACCGACTTGGCCGGTTTAATCGTAAAAACTTGTACTGTCCAACTTTTTATTTCGATTTTTAACTTTTTGATTCGATTTGCTTTAATAAATCTTGTTAAATATCGTTTAATTTATTAATTAATCGATCAATACTATTGGATGCTAAATACTATTGGATGGGTTACTTTTTATTGGCATTGGAAACACATCACATTATGGCAAGGTAACGTTTCACAGTTTAATGAATCTTCGACTTATTTGATGGGATGATTAAGAAATTATCTATCGTTAAACTCTTCACAGATTATTAATGGATATAATCCCTTTAGTATGAATAGTTTATCGGTCTAGGCGTGGATGTTCTTATTTGGACATCTTGTTTGGGCTACTGGATTTATGTTCTTAATTTCCTAGTGTGAATATTGGCAGGAATTGATTGAAATTTTGGCATGGGCTTATGAACGTACCCCCTTTGTCTAATTTGATTCGATGGAGAGATAAAGCAATAGCACTTTTCACTGTGCAAGCAAAAATGGTTGGATTAGCTCACTTTTCTGTAAGTTACATCTTCACTTAAGCGACTTTCTTGATTGCCTCTACATCGGGCAAATTTGGTTAATTCTTTATGTAATGTATCCGTGCTAATATCATTTTTTTCTTTGGATAAGACAAAATTTTGATATTTCTACATTTAGGATCTGACTTGTATTAGCGATACAAATATAATAGCTAATATAATAGGAAGTGAAATATTATGGCAAGAAAAGGTTTGATTCAGCGTAAGAGGAATAGGCCAAAATTTGAACAAAAATATCATTTAAATTGTCGATCCTCAAAAAAGAAATAAGCAAAGTTCCGTCGTTGATAATAAATTCTTATAAATTAAAATAAATCGATTAACTTTCATTTAACAACTATTTTTTCAGTTAAACTTCAAATTTTTAGAAGGTAACAATAATCTCTTTAACAACTATTTTTTCAGTTAAACTTCAAATTTTTAGAAAGGTAACAATAATCTCTTTTAATCATATTTAATTTTTTTCATTTTATTTAACATGTAGCTACTTTTATAACTGTCTAGTATCAACTGAATCTTTTAAATCTTAAACCTCTTGTCTAACCGCTTTAACTTTTGGTTCGATTCTTAAAATATTGGAAAAATTGTAATTAAGTTTAATCTAAAATTACATACCAATATAATACATTTTGTAATAGTTCCTCTCTTTCTTTTTTACTTTAATTTAAAATTTATTATTTACAGTGATTATTATGAATGTGGAGAAAATATTATATCTTTGGAGATGAATTATAATTAATTATCGATTCATTAATTATCTGTTTTAATTTTACAGAACATATTAGCTTTTCTTAGATAAACTAACATGAACATCCAACTCTTGATCTCTTGAAACCTTCTTGCTTCAATCATTTATTATATCCACCTCAATCAATAAAACATTGACCCTTATGGAGTAAATAAATTCTTTCAAGCGAAGTGTGATTCTGAGTGGAGGAAAAATGTGGATGGTGCATACAATCATTCTGAAGGAAAAATTTCTGGAGTGCTCAACCTAATTATAATAGTTATTGGAGTTGGACAAAGATCTTGTATGTGAGGGACAAAATGTGGCACCAATTCAAATTTAAGATTGGAAATGACATATCTACTCTTTTCTGGCAGGATCCTTGGAACCCGAGAGGAATCCTGAGGACCTTTTCTACACCGAGAGAGATCAATGGCTCGGAGCTTCTGTTGACAGCAAGAGTTTCTGAAGTCATCCTTAATGATAAATGGAGATTGAATGAGGTATTCATGAACTTCATTAGGAACCTTGAATCACCTCGGTACTTCCCAAGTAGC
Organism: Erythroxylum citrifolium; assembly: GCA_026284465.1. Classification (NCBI taxonomy): domain Eukaryota; kingdom Viridiplantae; phylum Streptophyta; class Magnoliopsida; order Malpighiales; family Erythroxylaceae; genus Erythroxylum; species Erythroxylum citrifolium. Next base: position 5,450,304 of record JANKOE010000204.1, read on the forward strand.
TCCCAACCTGATTGTTTGGAATGGATAGCTAGCTCCACAAAAAAGTATACAAATGTTTCTGCGTATAAATTCTTACGACCCCCCTTACAGGAAGTTCCGTGGCACATGCTAGTATGGTCTAAATACAGTAGACCTAGGTGCTTCTTTATCCTATAGCTTGCCTTCCTTCAAAAGTTGCAAACCCAGGACAAATTGTCCTACCTTCATACTCCTAACTACTGTTCCTTGTGCATATCAGCAAATGAAACCATTGAGCACTTTTTTTGAATGTACCTTCTCTAAAACAATTTGGGACCGTTGCCTCACACATTTTAATTTGCACAGCCTTAATCAGCCAAACCTTTCAGCTATGCTTTCTTGGTTTAATACTGCTTCCACTAACAGGATTTCGGTCCTTACTCATTTCCCACTCCTGCTATCTACTACTGTTTACTTTATATGGACTGAACGAAATGCAAGAACCTTCAAGGATGAAGCCAAGGATGTGGGAAGTGTGTATCTCGGAGTAATCTTCCAAGTTAAGGAACTTCTTAGCTCAAACACAGAGAGGAGGTAATTATATTATTTATTGTTTGTCACTAACTTTTCTGCAGGTTGATAGATCAGAATATTATTTAGCCAATAGCATGTGAGTCCCCATCGGAAGATCGGACAGGAGTTAGTTGGCAATCCAACTTCTTACAGGCTCTAAAGCGACAAAGAGGATCGGGTCTGTATATTTATTGTTACAAACACACTGACGGAATTGGTAGGACTGATCCTTTTAGGCACAACAATGAAAACTTGCAAGGATTTCTCCCCTCCTATAATGGCATCACCTATGAGGTAACACAATTCATGTTCCTCTGCATAAGCCGATAGAAGGTCCAATCTTGGCAAAGGAAGTTGAAGTTCAGATTTTACATTTGGTGTTGCATCAACTGGGTTTGAGAAATTGTTTAGCTGAAGAAAACATATTCTGGTTATTGCTTCTTCTATAAGGCGTTGGTTAGAGTAAAGGTGATCAGTTTTGTTATTAGTGGACGTAGGCAAGTAGCTTCCAAAAGTTTTAGTTGTTGGTTCCCATGAGTTTCACATGCTTCGGATAGGATTGTGGGATAGCTTCTTATGATATAATGTGTTCTTAGAGGCATTGGTTGAGTGAACTCTATTTGTACATATCTTTGAGTTTTTTTTATAAATTCTTCTGAATTATAAAAAAAATGTGGATTAAAAAATGTTATTTTATAATAAATTTGCAAATCTAAAAAATCTTCCTAACTACTCTTTAATTAGATGGCTCCACTTTAGAAATTGTGTGAAGTAATTTGGTTGTAGACTTTGAAATCGTCAAGTGCAGAAATTTTCAAGCATTTGAGCATTTTGTGATCCTTTATTCAACAATTGACTACTTCAGTCCATTCTTTGTCGAGAGACATAATAGCTCATATCCTGCGTTGGTCACAACACTCGTCTCAATTCAGACTTAATTCATAACAAATGTTGCTCACCTAACAATTTAATCCCAGCCTTAAACTTGAATCAAATTAATTAAACTCAACTTAACTTACTAATTTATTATAATTTTCTTAAACTATTAATTTAAATCAAGGTTAATTAATTCTAACTGATTTTAAGAATTGAATTGAGTTATCATATTACTAACATTTAA
>JANKOE010000204.1:5452054-5489661 GCA_026284465.1 Erythroxylum citrifolium
AATCGAAGGACCTTGATACTCTCTCCATTGATGAGCTGTAGAATTCTTTGGTGGTTCATGAGCAAAAATTGATCCAATAAGACAATGAGGAGCAGGCTTTAAAAGCAAATTCTAACACACAAAATGTTAAAGTTGAAAAAAGCAAGTGGAAGGGTAGAAATCTCAATGAAAAAGCTGGTGACGAGAGCCCAAAGAGAAACAATCTAGGTTATCGATCAAATGATAGAAAACCAAAGTCTGAAGACAAAGACAAGGCGAATGTTGAATTTTTCCGATGTCACAAGTATGGACATTTCCGTTCTGAGTGTTTCACAAATTTAAATAAAATCCTAAAGAAAAGTCTAACTTTGTAGAAGCAAATGAAAAGGACGAGGAGATATCCTTGTTAATGGTTTGCCATACAAAAGAAGAAACCGATAAAGATTTGTGGTATTTAGACACTGGTTGCAGCAATCATATAAGTGGAGACAAGTTAGCCTTCTCCTCTCTTGATGAATCCTATCGAGATACGGTGAAATTTGGTGACTGCTCTGAATTCTTGGTTATGGGAAAAGGGCAGGTAATTATTCAAGGTAAAGGAAATTCTACTCAAAGAATTTCCAATGTCCTATTTGTTCCAGATTTAAGGACTAATTTATTGAGCATTGACTAATTGCGGTCATGAAGTTCTCATTAAGAATGGAGAACGTAAAATCCAAGACGAAAAATTTGGCTTGATCGCTAGAGTCAACATGACAAAGAACATAATGTTTCCCTTGCATCTCCAAAAGGTTAGTCATTGTTGTTTTACTGCAAAATTGACTAATCCAGCTTGGTTGTGGCGGTATGGACATCTGAATTTTGGAGGGTTAAAAACTTTGCAACAAAAGATGATAGTGGTTACATTTCCCAAATATGATTCTCAGGCGGAAATTTGTGAAGATTTTATTGTTGGGAAACAATTACGTGACAACTTTCCAACAGGAAAATCTCGAAGAGGCAAATGGCGATTAGAATTGGTCGATTCTAATATGTGTGGACCCATTAATCCAAAATCCAATGGAGGCAAACGTTATTTTCTAAAATTCATTGATGATTTTAGTCAAAAAAACATGGGTTTACTTCTTGGAGAAAAAATCATAAGCTTTTGTAGCCTTCAAACGTTTTAAGGCCCATGTTGAAAATGAAGCTCAAAGCACAATAAAAATCCTTCGTAGTGACTAAGGTGGCGAATGCAATTCACAAGAAATTGTAGATTTTTGTGAACTACACGGGATCAAAAGACAACTTACGGTAGCCTACTCTCCTTAACAAAATGGTGTAAGAGAAAAGAAGAATTGTACCATTTTGAATATGGTGCAAAGTATTTTACGAAGACACAATGTTCCAAAAGAGTTCTGGCCTGAAGCAATATAATGGAGCATTCATGTTTTGAATAGAAGCCCAACATTTGCTGCTCAAAACATGACACCAAAAGAGGCTTGGAGCAGACATCAACCAAATGTTGATCATTTGAGAATTTTTTGTTGCATCGTTTTTGCTCACATTCCATATCAGAGAAGAATAAAGCTTGAAGACAAAGCTGAAAGATGTGTCTTTCTTGGTGTTAGTGAGCAGTCAATGGCTTACAAACTTTATAATCCTAACACAAAGAAAGTTATTATCAGCCGTGATGCGGCGTTTGATGAAGAGAACTTCTGGCTATAGGGAGAAAATTCTATTGGAACAATCTTGACAGATTTTGACAAAGAGGAGGATCATTCCTAACCTGAAGCTACCATTGAAAGCTGTCCAAATAATCCACAAATTGAACATTCAGATCAGGAAATTGTTGATGAAAATTCAGATCAGCAAATCGTTAATGGACATCGATCTCAACGAAATAAAAGAAGACCGGTATGGATGGATGACTATAAAGTCACTGGGATTAATCAATCTAAAAATCCTATAACTCATTTTGCCTTATTTTCATATTATGATTCCATCTCATTTCAGGAAGCTGTGAAGGAGTCGAAATGGCAAAAAGCAATGAATGATGAAATCGCAGCCATTAAACGAAACAAATATAAGGCACACTTGGTGGCTAAAGGATATAAGCAAAAGTTTGGTGTAGATTACAAAGAAATTTTTGCTTCGATGGCCAGACTTGATACAATCAGATTAGTGGTGGCTTTAGCGGCACAAACTTCCTGGAAAATTTTTCAGATGGATGTAAAATCAGCATTCCTTCGTGGAGATTTGCAAGAACAGGTATTCATCGATCAACCTCTCGAATATGTGCAACATGGATGTGAGCAAAAGGTGTACAAGTTGAAAAGGGCATTATACGGGCTGAAACAAGAACCAAGAGCTTAGTATAGCCGTATAGATGCTTATTTCATAAAGACCGGTTTCAAGAAATGTCCCTATGAGCACACTTTTTACTTAAAAGTTGAAGGTGGAAAGCTTATTATTGTATGTTTATATGTCGATGATCTAATCTTTGCTGGGAATTATGAAGGGATGCTTCATAAATTTAAGGAGTCCATGATGAAGGAATTTGATATGTCTAATCTTGGTTTAATGCATTTTTTTTGGGCATAGAAGTTAAACAATTTACTGCAGGGACTTTTATTTCTCAAAAGAAATATGCCTAATAGATTTTAGACAGATTTGGGATGAAGAATTGCAATGCTTCCAACACTCCTTCAGAGTTGGGGATGAAACTTAAGAAAGATCCTGGAGGAAAGAAGACTGATAGTACTTATTACAAAGAAATTGTGGGAAGCTTGATGTATTTAACTGCCACCAGGCCGGATATTATGTATTCTGTCAGCCTTATCAGTAGATACATAGAGCAACCGAAATAAGTGCATTTGTTGATTGTCAAAAGAATTCTCAGATACTTTCAAGGCACCATTGATTTTAGAATTTTTTACAAGCAAGAAGAGCAAACAAACTTAATTGGTTTTCAGATATCGACTTTGCAAGTGATCCAGATGATAGCAAAAGTACATCTGGATTTATGTTCTTATTGGGTTCTGGAGCTATTTCTTAGTCATCCAAAAAGCAACAGATTGTCGCTCTCTCAACTACCGAAGCTGAATTTGTAGCAGCAACCTCTTGTGCTTGTCAAGCAATTTGGATGAGAAACATTCTTGGTGAGCTTCATTCTCCATAAAAAGATCCCACTCCTCTCTATTGTAACAACAACTCAGCTATCAAGCTCTCAAAGAATCATGTTTTACATAGAAGGAATAAGCACATTGATATCAAGTTTCACTTCTTAAGAGATCAAACAAAGGAAGAAATAATTGATGTCATTTATTGCAAGAGTGAAGATCAAGTTAATGATATCTTCAGTAAATCCATCAAAGTCACTACATTCACAAAGCTTAGAAGTGCTCTTGACGTTTGCACTATGGAGAACTTAGTTTGATTAAACTAAAAGTAATTTCAGTTTAAGGGAGGGTGTTAAATATTTTATTTAATTGTTATTTTGTTAAAATGACTTTCCTACTCTTTGGGTACTGGTTTTAGTTGTCAATAAGGTAGGAGGTTGTTATTCAAAGTTGTTAGTCTTGTTCCTTTTATTTAACCTTTTCTGTTGATGTAATTGCCTATAAAAGGCATTGCTTTTGCTTAAATAAAACAAGAGGTTCCGGTTCATTGAGTTTAACAAAAGCTAATATTTAGAAGAGTTACATAACGCTCCATGTTTATCCATATAATATGTGATTTTCTTATTACGAAACATATTAGTCATCTAAGTTATTATTTGATTTTTCAAAATTTCAACACTTAATTAAAATTTTAAAAAGATTGAATACTAAAATAAAAAATTAAAAAAGTTTAATTTTTTATAATTTATTATCCGTTAGATTAATTGGTTATAACTTTAATTTATATTAACTTAGATTTAAAGAATCAAACATCTGAAATGATCTAGGAATTAATGACTAATAATTTAAAATCAAAACTCACTATTCAACTAATTGCACATCAAAACTCTCCTAGATTTATATACAATTACCCTTTTAGCTAATTATTTCTTATCATGCATGATTCAAAACCTTTTTATCGCCCCACGTTCCTAGACGACATAGGGAACAATTGCAACTTCAATTTAATCTGCATTTTACTGCGAATTTGGGCAACTACCTGGGGGTTCCCATCACCGGTCCTAATAGGAAGGAGGACTTCACAGCTGTTGTTGCTAAGATTAGCCACCGATTGCAAGGATGGAAAGCTAAGCTCTTCAATAAAGCTGGTCGTTTGACTCTGGCGAAATCCACCCTTGCCACTATCCCTTTGTATGCAATGCAAACCTGTTGGTTCCCTGCAGGGCCTGTGACATTCTTGATAAGTGTTGTCGCAACTTTTTATGGAAATCATCCGAAGGGAAGGGTATCCCCCTCTTGAATTGGGAATCTGTCTGCAGCCACACAGATAGGGGTGGTTTAGGTCTCCGTATGGCTCGTGACAATAACATAGCCATGCTCGGAAAGCTCCTCTGGGACCTTTCTCAGGATACTGGGAAACTTTAGACTGCTGTGTTACAGAGTAAGTATTTCAGGGCTGATCCTCTCTTTACTTGTTCGGACCCCACCCCCTTCTGCCTCTTCGGGCTGGAAAGCGATATGCAAAACTATCCCCTTCTTGCGTGATGGCTTCCTTTGGCGAGTTGGGAATGGGGCTGACATTTCTTTTTGGAATGATCGATGGGTCGGTGACTGTCCTTTACGTCAACAGATAACCCAGATCGCCAGTCAGGACCTCCACTTAATGGTCGGTGACACTCTTAACGAACAACGCAGGTGGGATATCTCTGGCTTACATACACCCTTGGGGCAAAGATTGCATAATTATATCATTGTTGTCCTTGTCTCTCGTTCACGGGTGTTCTCGGATTCGTTAATTTGGGGGGAGACGACCGCTGGTCATTATACGGTGAAATCCGGGTACGAGTTTATTACTCGTTTGCCTTATCCTCCAGATCTGAGCAGGCATTGGCCAAGGATTTGGACTCTTAAGATTCCCCAGAAGTTTCGCTTCTTTATTTGGCAGATTCGGTGGCACGGTTACCTTCGAATGAGTTGCGATATAAACGGGGAATGGCTTGTTATCCCCACTATCACAGGTGCGGTTTCGGATGGGAAACCCATCTCCATGCCCTGCGGGATTGCCTATGGGCGAAGACGATCTGGGTCTCCATCCTTGGGCAAATTGAGGATCCTTTCTTCACTCTTAATCTTGACGAATGGATATCTTCTTATGTTCTTGACTCTTTACGGCCCTTTCACCACGTGCTTCGATTCATCGTCGTGGCTTGGATTATTTGGTGGGCTAGAAACCAAGAGGCCTTCCAGCACAAGGTAGTATCCTCCGGTAGACAAGTTCAATGTTTCTTGCGAACTTTTGAAGAATGCAAACATGCCCTTCTGTCTGAAGCACTCCACACTACCAAGTCGGGCAAATGGGTAGCCTGGCAGGCTCCATCCCTCGGGTCTATCAAAATTAATGTGGATGGCAGCTCGGTCGGTAACCCAGGCGATGCAGGCTTCGGCGGCTTGTTCCGAGATGGTAAGGGGGACTGGCTGGTGGGTTTCTCCGGCTTCCTTAGTCATGCCACCAGCATGCTCACTGAGCTTACAGCGATTCATCGGGGCCTGACTTTGGCTTGGGAGTGTGGCTATAGACGAATAGTTATTGAATCGGACTCAAACGACGCCATTAATCTGGTCTTGGGTTCTTGTACTCGTTGTCATCCTTATTTGAACGTCATTGCGGATATCCGGAATTTGATGCAGCGCAACTGGGACTGTTCTCTTGTTCATACCCTTCGTGAAGGTAACCAGTGTGCCGATTTCCTTGCAAGAAAGGGAGCCACTCATCACCAGCGTTGGCTTATTTGGGACACTCCTGATCCAGGCCTTCGTCTACTCTTGGCGAATGATGCTTCTGGTGTAGCGTTTTTCAGGCCTTAGGCTTCTATCTTATTTCCCTCTCACCCAAAAAAATAATAATAAGTTGCGGTGGTCCGACAGTTTTCACATCATATCAGTTGGTTTCGATTACCAAATATACTGGAGTTAATGATGACAAATATAAGTACAACTATGCTCTATCTATTTGGGCTCATGTGATTAGAGTAGAGTTTTTTTAAGATCTTCTCTGGCAAGTATTTTTCTAAAAAGTCAGTTGATTGTTTGGTTATTATTTAAAAAGGAATCGTTTTGAAAGAGCTTCAAATAGTAAATTATTTGGTAGCATAAAAATAAAAAGTACTTTTATATAGATTATAACATAAGCAAAATTAATATAAAAAATAAATATTAAAACATATAAAAAAGTCAAATAATATTATATAAATCTCAAAATAAATATCAAGTTGAGTAAACGTGAAGATAAATTTGTAGGTATTGTGAGAATTATGTGTAAAATATAAGGACAAAAGGGACTAAAAAATAAACTCATTAATTAATCCGAAAAATATACCAGAAAAAAGTCATTTGAGAGGCTTTTTTAAGCAGTTTCAAATTGATCTTCTTAAAAAGTTGTATTTTGACTGCTGAAATAGTCATATTTATTAAATAAGGGCTTTTTTATGTTATAACGGCCAAACACATATTTTTCTTTTTTTTAAAATGTGATGAAAATTTTTTTTATTAACCTCTCAGAAATCCATTCAAACAGACACTTTATCTGTTGAACCAAAGCACTTGACTTTTGCAATTTATATATCTAAATATGCATAAACCAGCCTAAGTATATGGAATTTTAAATCTTAACATGCAATGCCTCTAGCAAATTAAAAAAGTAAACGACCAGTTGAGCCTTAAGAATGTTTAATATAATTCAATAAGTGGTTCCTGTTGAATGATTAAACCAAATGAGAAAGATAACCATATATACTAATCCAATTTTAATTTAATCATCCAATTCGATTATAAATAAAAGTGATTTAATTAATTGATTATATTATGATAAATTATAAAAATGAAACATATTTATAATTATGATATTACACAAAACATTGCTTTTATTTGATCCACCATACACACGTCACGTCATGCTCATGCATGTAAGTACTTCGACGATAGCAAGATAGGGTTCATTGTATCATATCGAAACAAGTTACTGTCACTATAATTCTAAAGACATACGTCAGCTTTTAGACTCTTCAGTATTCATACTGTAGTTTGACCTGGTGGAATGCAAAGCACATCCTGCCAAAATAAAGGAATACAAACGTCGCATGCTAATTTATAAATTGCATATTTTAAATTAATTAATTAAGGTTAAATAATAAATTGGATATAATAATATTTATAAATACAACATATTCCCACTTTAAATCTACCGCAAATAGTTAAAAGTAAAATATAGTCGACTTGAACTTGAAATCTTTACATTGATACACGAATAACACATTCGATGAAAGACAAATTCAACTAGTTGAATAAGTTGATTTACAATTTTGTTTAAGATAAGCATAAATATTTAATTTATTAGGTTAATTATAGGAAAATAACCAAAGTTGTTAATTAAGAACGAACATCAAATTAAATAAATTTAGTTTAAATGCCTTCAAGGGGTGTAGCTAGATGGTTGAGAACGGAGCTTGGCTTCAGTTAGGTCCCAGGTTCGATTCCTTGTTAGCCCCTCTTGTAAGAGCCTGGGGCAGCCGGGGTTTTACCTATGAATGGAGAACTAGTGAGACCCTCTGTGATGGGGTGTAGCCACTTGACCCTCTGAGAAGTGAGCCCGCTTGACCCATCTGTAGGGTTTCCTCGAATCAAAAAAAAAAGTTTAAATACTTATAGATATATCATATTTTCACTCCTCTAAATCATTAAGGTAAATACATCATTTAACCACGACTTGAACATGGAATCTTTAGATTAATAGGTACATGCAAGAACAAACACGATGAAAGACAATCTCGACCGCTTGTACCACCTCATTCAAAGTTAGTCTACAATTTTGTTTAAGCTAAGCATATTTATTTACTTTATTAGTTTAAATTAATGATTAAAAATTCAACCAGTTTGAGCAGTTTAATTGTAAAAATCTTGAACTGTTTAATCTTTTAGTTCGGTTTTTAATTTCCTGGTTTGATTTATTTTAATAACTTAATTTATTAAGTAATTGATCAATTTTTATAAATTAATAATTAAATTATTATAAACTAAAATAAATCAATTAATTTGTATTTAATAATATTTTTATTAAACTTTAAATTCTCAAGTAGTTAATGACAATATATTTCAATCATATTTTAAATTCTTTAATTTTATCTAATTTTGAGCTAATCTTATAACGACTTAACATCGGTTAAACCTTAAATATTTTATCTTATAAATTTAACCAATGGTCCAATTTTTAAAATATTGACTTGAATAAAGTAAAACAACCACATTTGTTAGGTCAGTATTTCTGAAAACATACTCAACACGAGCATTTAGGGTTAGAACTGGACCTTGACTTGACTGAGCAGCGAGAAGGCGGAATAAGAAAATTTCCCATTTTCAGCTCTGAATCTGATGTTAGAATTCGCATGTTATTAGTAACCTTCACCCTCTTTCAATGCCTACTTTAATGACATGCATGAACTTGGAGCTCTCACTTTTGACCCGTTTTCCTCTAATTTATTTCACTTGTCCCTTGGCACAGCAGAGATTCTATTAATAGCAACCATGGTGGTTGTGACTTACCCCCAATTCGAAGAACTTTCTTATCTATCAGTGTCCATTCACATCCCATCTCTAGACAGGGTCTGTGGTGTAGTCTTGTGAGATAGAATTAAAATGGAAACAAGACGGTAACATCACATTACTGCTTTCGTGTACTGTGTTAGCATATTTTTGGCATGATCCCAAATGACAAATTTTGGGTTGGTCAAATTTGATCAAATTTAAAATTGATATATTGTTAAAATTTTAAAATTTAAGTCAATTACTTGGGCCAGAGCCTTGCCTCTCATAAGGGACCTACCTGACTCGAGCGAAAATTAGTCTGAGTGTGGTTGGCTTAAATGTGTCTTCCCATAGTTGAAACCCGCCTAAAACACTTCGTGGACAACAAAAAAAATTAAGTCAATTTTAAGTTTAACGAAATGTTCCATAATAAGTAATTAATTCAATAATAAGGTGTAATTTACGATACAATAAGCAATTTTTATTCACAATGTAGAGATATATTATTTTTTAAATTATAATAATAAATAATTTATTATATATTAACATGTTAAAAAAAAGAAAAGAATAAGGTTGCTGAATTAATGTGAGTGCTAAAAAAGGGTCATCGAGATACGTACCTAACCTAAAAAGTTGGATGACTTGCTGGTCCTGTACAGGTAAAGCCACCGAACTAGCCTTATTGCATAATGGTCGAAGTCGAAACCAAAGTGTCCTCTAGATGTGACAAGGACTTTAGGAGAACCACACCTTAAAAATTAGCTTATGAGAGTAGAGAGTTTAAAGTTCTTATAAATTTCATATCAATTTTGTATTTAACTAATATGAGATTCAAGTCTCATACCTTATAATTAGATCAAACCATAACATTCGTCCCCTCATAAGGATCAATGTCCTCATTGGTTACGGCCATATTGGTCACGGCTGACACTTTTAGGTCACCACTCTATAGGGCACCACTATGAGGTCCTTGTTGGTCACGGCTAGCACTCCCAGGCCACCACTCCAAGACCGGGCTCTGATACTAATTGATAAGGACTTTAGGAGAGCCACACCTCAAAAGCTAGCTTATGAGGGTAGAGAGCCCAAAGCCCTTATAAATCCCATATCAGTTTTTTATTTAACCAATATGAGATTTAAGTCCTATACCTTACAATTAGATCAAACCATAACACACTCTGACGTATTAATCACAATAATTCCAATCGAATATGGATAAATCTTGTTGTTTATATACTATTTTCTAAAAATAAAGAAATTCCTAATATTTTTATAAAAATTAGTAGGTATATATATATTGTAAAATAATATATTTATTAAAATTTATAAGACTTTGAGAATTTAAAAATAATTTAATTATTTTAAAAGAAAATTTAAAAAATATTGGTTAGGTAATTGTTTTAAGTATTTCAAAATTTTTATATTTAAAATCTATTAAAGATTTCTGTATTTTTTATTAATTAATCAAATTATAATGTCATATTTCATTATTATTTAATATTACATAACTAAATATTATCAATCTAATTAGTTAAAAATTGTGAAAATAAAGTGAAAAAAATAAACTCGTTAGCCAATTTTCTCTTTTACATAACTGAAACCGAAGAGGCTTATAAAAAGGGAGGCTTTTTTTTTTGTTTTGCGCAATATGTTTTAAGAGGGTCTCAATTATTGGAAGACACCTTTAAGTCATTCATACTCAAATTAATCTCCGTTCGAGTCAGATAGGTCCCTTGCGGAAGGTAAAGCTCTGACTCCAAATTTTAAATAGCCACATATATAAAGGTAATTCAAACTTACGACCTTACTTAAGCGAGAAGAGCCTTTAACCAATTTACCTGCGTCTTGAGGTTACAAAAAGGAGGCTTTACTTGCAAAACTAGACCATCCTACCTATCATTATGGAACAAATTAAAGTACCTAAACCACCACAAACACTCCAACCTATTTTGGCACTTGTCCAGCTAGAATAAGCGTAAATCAGACCTTGTTCAGTATAATCAGACAACATTTCTTTTTTTCCTGACCAATCAATGGTAGGACACGATGATAAACACAAGACAACTTGGCAACAAATTAGGTAAATCCCTAAGAACCCTTTTTCTATATCTGTGCAAACTTTTAAAAAGCTTAGATGATCAATACGTTAGGGAGTTTAATTTAGGTACACAAAAAGTTTTATATTTCGAGAACTGATGAGAGTATTATTTTTACAAGAGATAACAAATTTACAAAAATTCAATTTTCAATTTAGTATAAAATTTTATGAAAATTTTAATTTAATAAATAACATTTCGAAATTCGTATAAATTATATTAGAACATTATTTTTGTTTATTTGATTAATAGATAAATATTCACGTAGTATTTAGTGAACACGTCACGTAAAAATATTACCTTTTGACCTTAAGTTATTACTAAATTGTAAACTTAAAAATTTTTGACACCAAATTGCAAATTTTTAAAAATTTTGACTCCTTTCTATAAAATAAAAATTCTATAATCCTCAAAGTCATTGAATAATGATTAAGAAATTGATTCGGAGATAATAAGAAGGTAAAAAGAAAAAAAGAAAGAGATGGTATAGTACTGAAAAGATATGGCAAGTTGTTAGGAAACCACCGATTAGAAAAGTAAGACAAGTTAATAGGCTATAGCCGATGGTTTTAAAGTACATAAAAAGAAGGTTAGATGAATCGAGACATGTAGACCTATAGGATTAGAGTTTGAACCAGTAAAGCTTCCTGATCACTTCTTGACTTGTAACTTTGTATATAACACAAAAAGGTATTTGCCATGATATTTCCACAGCCTGTCTAAAGTCTCTTTTACAATTTCCAGCTGCCATCGTCGCCTGTTGAATCCTGAATGTTTAATACCCACCAGAGAAACATAAATGGAGGCTCATGAACAGGAACAAGCTTGATCAACGGAAGCAGAAAAGAGAGGGAAATTTGATGGTCAGGTTCTTCAGAACAACAGAAATCATTATCATGATCGTGCTGCTTTTGTCTCTGCTTATACTTCCGGTGATTTTGCCACCGTTGCCTCCGCCACCTCTGGTTCTTCTTCTTATACCGATCGTGATCATGTCCCTTCTTGTTATGTTGGCGTTGAATTCTTCGCAAATTCCCACCATCAATCACCTCTCGGGGCCTTGATCATCTATGTCTGTACGTGACCATTGTACTGTGGAAGAACATGCCAAGCATGTGAGATGAAGAAGATGGATCGAGGTTTGATGTTGATTTTGGTTTTGGTTTTGGTTTTTCTTCGTTTCATTGACTAACATCAAATCAGTTGTAGACATAACCATGTGTGTTAGCTACTAATCAATCTTTCCTTCTGAAAATTTCAACACCATTTTCAAGTACAATTCTGGGATTGATCAATGGTGTTTTTGGTTCCTTAACATTTAAGATGGATAACATGTTACATTTTAGGCATGATGTGCAAGTTTCTTTGAGATCACCAAACCCAATGAAAGAAGTGCTTTTGTTTTATGTTTTATTTCATCGAGACATTAACGTGTGACTTTGACCCTCTTGTCCGAATAAAACAAGAAAGTTCAGGCGTAAGTTCCGTTCTTGAGCCTTGCTAGCTGCAGTTTGTCCACGCATGCACGTACAAAAATGGCTTGGAAATTTACCTACAGTAGTTCATTAATTACAGTGATGACTGATATTAGTGAAAATAGTTCACGTTTATCTCAGAGTAATATTAAAAAGGGCTGCTAAGGCTCCGAGCTTTATAAAAATTAGAGGAGGGTCATCAATTGTACACAATATTTTCTTTGTATTATACAAAGAGATTGTCACTCGGTTACAAAAATGTAACCTTATCATTCTAAGATTATAAATTATAAATTACGGGTTACACTTATGAGTAATCACGGTGTTTACGGATAGTTTTGATCTCATTATGAGTAATTTATATATAATTATTGTAATTTTATTTGGTTGAGAAGAGATAAAACTTGGGATTGGCCTTTTTTATTTCATTTTATTATTATAATGTTCATAGAATAGAACAAAGACGACTTGTTTCTTACTTGTTAGACTCTTTGTACCTATATTCTGACAATTGAGTGAACATAGCTAGATTTCCGCCAAGAAGTGGAATCGTTTGCTTCTAATACTTCACATTACGTACGTGACTAAGAGTTCAGGTGCTTTAGCTAATCGCCATGGGCGGCTTGAGTTGTCAGTGTACACAGCTCAAGCCTTCATTTTCGAGTCCAATTTTTCTGTCCAATTTTATAGTGTTTTATTGTATCCAGTGAATCTCAGCCATTTATTTATGCAGGTCTCACGTTTATTTATATGGGACCCGCATAAATAAATGACTGAGAATCACTGGACACAATAAGACACCATAAAATTAGACAGAGGAATTGGACTCGGAAACGAAGGCTTGAGCTGTGTAGGTCCCGCGTTTATTGATATGAGACCCGCATAAATAAATGACTGAGATTCACTGGACACAATAAGATACTATAAAAATTGGACAGATGATCTTAGTTGTTCATTTCCCATCTGTCACTCAGGACACCCTTCACACATTTTTCATATATATCGCGCTCTCAATTCACAATGGTAATTTTTCGATTGTGTATTAAATAAATTATAAAATATACAAAGTAATTTATATATTATTCGCTTTAAATAATATCTTTTGAGTACGTATTAAACAAATTCTGATATGTACTTTAAATAATTTATTTAATGAATTGGTGATTCAAATGACTATTAGATCATATTAAGTCAGCAAGAAAATCAACTGCTCCATCCTGTGTACTCATCACTAACCAATTAATACATAGCTATTATGCAGGCTATTGAGCTATAGTTTAGGTTAGGACCTAGCTCTGAACTGTCCAACTCTTTCATGGTTTAAAAGGAATTGAAACTCCAGACTGATCCATTTATCGCCAGTTCAATGCACATGCATGTCAGCTGCCAGCTTTCTTCTTATCTTTTCTCAGGAACCTTAAAGAGCTGCTTCAAACCCAAGATAGCTAAACAACCACCACCACTTCCCTGCCAACCTACCAACCTTCTAGGCCATGAAAGTTCTTACTAGCTTAGATAGCTAAACAGTCCTTAAGTAAGAAATTTCAACGTTTTGCATGGTACGAAAGGAAGACTATGAGAGCCATTAAATATTATTTTTATTCTTATTAAATGTAATATTTTCCGTATATGAAATGCCTGTAATAATTCACTTCAGCTGACGTACGGAGTCAGTTGATGCACTCTTCATTTTCCCAGCTCTCAATTTTGAGCTCTCATTTAGTCAAAAGTACAAGTAGATATCCAACCATATTAAATTGATAATTAAGGTTTCCAACAAGTTGAGTGTTATTATAATTTTTAATATAGGCAGAGCGTAAAATTCATTAATAATAATTGAACTTGAGTCAATTATTATCAAACTGAACAATAATTCACGGATTTTGAGATACACCTAGATCAAGCCTGAACTAAAATATCACCAAGACCAAAGTCGTATATATACGAGAGATTAAACAATCCTATTGAATTGATAATCAGTAAATTAATCAAAGACTAGTTGGTATATATAGTTTACTTCTTGTATTTTCCGGCCGAATGTGGATAGGACAATCTCACGTGTGCCCATATTTAATCAAGCACAACCAAAGTGTTTACTAAGACCATTTAAATAGGCAATCGAAGGACACTCAACTATAATAAACCAACGAGATAGAGCTAAATAACTCATAAAATAATAACCCAAAACTCAACTTGGATTTGTGGTTGTTCCAACTTTTCTTTTTAAGAAACTTGTAAGCATATGATATCCCCATAAGAGTTAAACAAAGGGAAATACATTGAATCTAGGAGAAGGAGATAAGGATGACATCCACTCTCATCACGACTTGTACTTAACAAATTGAAACTTTGCATGCATCCAAAAGTGATGGTACCAACTTGTTTATACGATCGATAGGTTAATTGTTTTGTACCTTTATCTTATTAAAAAAAAATCTTGTTCCTCTTTTCAACTTTTATAATTGTTTCTTATTTTTGAAAGAGTATTTAAGCAGTTATGGAGCCAGAAATTTAATATAAGAGGGTTCAAATATTTATTTTTAAAGTTTTGGGAGGTCCAGTATACCACTGACCCTTAAATAACTCTGTCATTATATATATATATATATATTAAAAATAATTTTTAAAAAAAAACCTTGGGGGCCCAATACACTCATATAGCTCCATGTAGTTCCGCCGTTGTATTTAAGTTATTAAAAGTGTATCAAGTAATCTAATTGAGGTTTGTCAGATAATTTAATAAAAATGGTTATTAAAATCGATATTTTATTCAAATTTATATTTTTTTATTGATTTAAAAAAATGCTTTTTTATTTAAAATGTATTTATTAATAATATTTTTGGTTGATTGAGAAAAAGTTGTGTATTGATCGGTGGAATTGTACATGTATGTCGTCCATATCTATGGACTTATATATACCCATTTGTTTAATCAAACCTCTCCTTGTCTCTTTGTTCTTGGGGTTTAAGCAAACCCTTATGATGAATTACACAATACCATTGCGTCCTATATTGGGATTGCAAATACAAGAATGGTTTTTTTTTCTTGGGATGTGCTCAAGTGATTACTGCATTTATCTCACTGCAATACATTAAATTATTTAGTAATCAATTTGGTAATCTCTCTATTTCCACTGGACCGAAATTAGAGAACCAAAATACCATTCAAAAATTACAAAAAGTATTGAAAGGTCTAAAACACTCTCAAAAGTTAGCTTTTGATGGGAGGTTTGCACGTCACTATAAACAGTTGAATGCACTTACACTTGTGCGATGTGGGAATCTTGACACACCCTCCTCAACCTAAAGCAGGGTTAGACATTTGTTGAGCATGTTAGGTAAAGGGACAGAACTACACACCGCTTTAAACCATCATGACAAATGGGCTCTGATACCATATTGAAAGGCCTAACTTATCCCAAAAAGCTAGCTTGAGAGGGAAGATTTGAACACTGTTATAAATGAGTGAATGCACTCATACTTATCCAATGTGAGATTCTTGACAAAAGGTGCATAACATTCGGAAAACTTTAGGTCATTATCAATTGATAAACCAATGTATGTATATGAAATCATGTGGAACTTGAGACATAGAATAAAAAATTAAAAAAAAAAACAAATCCAAGAGTATCCTGACCACCCGACTTTAGCAACTTTGCGTATTAAAAAATAATCAAAAGGCTTCAAGGTTCATGCACCTCTCCTTCCTTACAAGCTTGTTGTCAATTACGAGATAAATATAATAACAGTGTCGACTGCAGGCGTGCATTTAACGATGGTTCCAGCTGTTTTATGGTGGTCCTTGGAAGATGCCTCCCTAGTACTTCCTTGTCCTTTTCATTCCTTTTCTACTTATTCCTTTTTATGATTAAATTAAATGAATAAATTTAATAGTTATTAATAAAAATAATCGAATTTATTTTTATTTGAAAGAAAAATAAAAATTGGAAAAAAAGAAGTAGAATGTGAGGCTGTATATCCAATGTCAAGAGCAAAGTAAACCCACCTTGGAATAAAAACTGAACAGGGTCATTCCTTTTTCACTGTAAGAGAGAGACAAAGGAGTGTGGTTTGAGGCCCATCCTAGACCTGAAAAGACGGAAATGGCCCGATCTTGGTATGGTTTGTAGGCTGAGATTAAGCCACTGGTCTGCCATGTAAGGAACATGGAAAGCAGGACCAAAGTTTCAATCCATTACTAACTTGGTCCAAAATTCCATAAAGTTAAAATATGAATTTTTTATATATTTTTTTACAAAATTTAAATAAATATTGAAAATTGTATTATTATAAATTGATCTTTCAAATGCACTTTTGACTTAATTTAATGTTCACTCAATTCTTTTTTAATCTCAATCTCAGAATTACTGAGTTTTGATATACAAAATAAATAAATAATTCAAACTTATTCTTTATAGTTTTTTATATGAGTTAGTACTTAGTACTTTAATTTTAATTCGATTTAAATTTAATAAATAAATTTTAAATTAGTTAAATCCATTTCAAACTCAAGCTATGATGTCTCCTAAGAGGTGATCGAGTTGGTGGAATAGAAGGCAAGGTTTTGAAATCCGAACCGAACATCGAATCGGAGGCCTTACTGATCACCTGTTCGATCAGTTCGAACATCGATCGAATCGATGTGACGTCATAATTACGTAATAATTATATTTAATTATATATAATATTAGTAATATTAAAAAATAGAAAAATATACCAAATAATATAAATTTTTTTACTTCTATTACATTTTTGGAGAAAAGGTGGGTTTTATTTTTGAAGGAATCAAAAAACGCATCAGCATTTTAGAAAGAAAAAAGCAAAATAAAAAATAAAAAAATTCATTGAACCAGTGGCCAACCGGTTCGACCAATCCCGGTTTAACCAATCAGTTGATCGGTTCTCACCGGTTCGCACTGGTTCAATTGGGGACTGATTTTTAAGGGTCATTCGAATCGGATAACCTATCAGTCCGGTTCGGGTTTCAAAACCATAATAGAGGGCATGAAACTAAAAGGTCTTGTGTTCGAATTTCTCTACCTATGCTCTTTCAATCGAGTCTGTCGTACAGGACTTGCCTAATACGGAGTAACCGATTGACGTGATTTGCAGACTATTATATCACTCCAAAAATTTACTCAGCGTACATCTAAAGAATAGCAATTCCGTGTTCTCCGTTTCAAGAAAAAAAAAGAAAGCCATGACATGTCAATTTGTTAGAGAATAACACAATACAAAATGCAGTGTTTCTGTGGAAACGTTTTGTGGAAGGAAGACTTTTTTTTTTTTGACGGTGATGGAAGGAAGACTTTTGTCACTATGAAAATGTGGTCTTCCAAAGTGGAACTTGACGTAAGTGATGGTGCCCATCTTTTACTAAATGACTTATTTAAAACACGTTAATCACTTGCTTTTTTCCGTATTAGAAGGCAAATTCAAATGAGCATATTAAACACAGATAGGCTGCCACGTTAATTAAGCAGCCTTTTGACTTTTCTAAGGGTGAAAACACAAGATCAAGAAAGGAAGAGGAAACTTGACTATAACTACACATGCCAAAGAAGCTTATATTCATCTGTTCATGAGAGGTTTTGGACTGTAAAGTTAATTCCAATCGAAGTGGCCAAATTTAATTTCCCAGCACGCCTTTGAAAAACGTTAATTTGGACCAACTTTCTTCTAAAGTTTCTTAAAGTTATTATAGCTAAAAAAACCTTTTCCCACTTTTCTCTTTTCTCCTTTGGTTATCTTTTTATACAAAAATTAAGATCTTGAATTATCGAGTAATAATTATATCAACATTAATTTCGAACTACAATTATCACAATAATTTGTAAATTCAAGTGTAAAACCTTGGGATAAGTGTTCACATTTCATTATTGCATGTCATGAAAGGCTAAATGTTAACTAATTAATCGAAGTTGAAAGAAGATAAACAACTTTTGCAATGCCTATATTTATACTGATTGTCATTAATACTAATGCTTTAAATACCGAACCGAAAGTTAAACCGATAAGACAAGAAATTTAAGGTTTAAAAATTTCAACTGATATTATGCTATTATAAAATAAACTAAAGATTGAATAAATTAAAGAATTTAAAATATAATTGAAAAAGAATGCCTTTATCCATGAATAAATTGAAGTTTAATTAAAAAGATTATTAAATAAAAATTAATTGATTTATTTTAGTTTATAATTTTTATTAATTTACAAAAATTGTCCGATTAATTAATATACTTATTAATTTTTAACAACAAGAGTTATTAAAGAAAATTGTTAAAAACCGACTGAAAAATTAAATGATTCAAGATTTTTAAGATTGAACTTACCAAAGTAGTTGAATTTTTAATCATTTGACAATACCCAAATCGGAAATCTTATGAACTAATTTTATAGAAATATAATAATGTTTCGATAATTGATTATCAAAATTAAATGCCACTATTAATTATTAATCAATAACATACGTTCTGGATAGTTTGAATCCGTACATTTAAGAAAATTAACTTGGAAAAAAACTCTTTGGTGGTGGACCAATCGAAAAGAGTGGTACATACTACGTACCAAGAATTGACAAACCTTAAATCATCATTATCGTCATCTTTTTCTTCTGATACTTCTTATTTATACATCATCTTCTCTTGTCACCCTTCATACTCGAATCTCTCTTCCAGCCTTCCTCGTCTCCATTCACACACAACGATAGACCGAATGAATGGTAGCTTTTGGTCAATATGATCATGGTCTCTAGCTCCAGGTGTATTACCTTCATGGTTGTGTTGACCTTGTTGCTCTTAATATTGCCACAAGTTCTGCCGCCGTTGCCGCCGCCGCCTATGGTGTTCATGGCTTTTCCAGTTCTGATCATGTGCTTCCTCATTAGGTTGGCTTTTTCGTCGTCACAATCGCCTAATGTACAATACTTATCTTCATTTCCTTGATGAATGAAAACTTATGTTAGTTAAATTTTATTTCTTTATTCTTGCAAATGTTAATGTTTGGAACAGGTGGAGAAAGAAAGGGTCATTATAATCAATATAACTTATCGCCCTGTCTTATTACAATTTCATAGTGTGAAACAAATACATGCATGGTGTTTTTTTCTTTTTAATCTTAAGACAATACTCCTATTCCCAAAAACAAATTTAACATTGAATTTGTGCTTACATGGCTTTCATCAAGCAAATAAGGTATAGTACGTTTATGTCCTCATTTGATTGCCCGATGGTTAAAGATTTTAGAAGTTAATAAGATTAGAAGCTACAAAAAAATAATATTTACTATTAAAATTTTTAATACATGTAAAGTGTAGAGCTCGTTAATAAGAATTGAGCTTGGATCAACTATTGTCAAAATGACTAGTCATTTGGATAGTTAACCTTTACTACTTATAAATCCTTTAACATTTTCATGTTTAGTCAATATGAAGTACTCTAACACGCCCTCTCAAGTGCAATTGGGTCTGAACATCTAATTGTTACTTGAAATAAACGTAGTGGTAACCGGATCGAGCAGCTGGGATTGGACATCCAGACAGACAACAAGAAATTAAAAATTCAGACCAAACCTACTCTGATACCATATTAGAATTTTTAATATGGGTAGAGTGTATAGTCATTAATAAGAATTGAGCTTGAGTCAACCATTGTTAAAATGACTAGAACTATCCATTTGGTTAGTTGACCACATACCATTACCACTTATAAATTCTTTAATATTTTCATATTTAATTAATATGGGATACTGTAATAAAAAGTAATATTTACTAAGTATACTCTTTCTTTTATTAATCTCTTATTTTGAACTTACTAATAAATATGCACTCACAATGATTGAAAGAATTAACAAAAATTACATATGTATTTTAAAAATAGAATTAAAAAATAAAATTAATATTTAAAAATCTTCAATTATAAGAAATTACTCTGGATTTAACTTAAATCTGATTTCAAGTTAATAAATTGATTTTAACTTAACATAAACAAATTTAGAATTAAACTTAAATATTCAAACTCAAATTTAAAATTCATAACATTTTTTTACTCTTGTCAATTATAAAAATTGGATCAGACAAATCCGAAGTCAATTAATTAAAAGTATTTTTTTGACTCAATTCGAGATGTAGATTGAAACCCCTATTTCCATATTCAGACTCAAGCTTTACATTGTTGTGGTTCAAACCTGACCCCTTATTACCTAAATCTAATCTATAGTTGCATATTAGATTGCAAACAAACAGACTGGTTTGTGTATTCAATGTATTTTGGGAATGTAAATCACCTTTGCAAACAAACAAACCAATCAACTGTGACCAAATTATCATTACTCCCTGAAAACACCTCACAGAAAACATGTAGCCAAGCTATTGCTATCCTTACAAGGTCAAGAGAAGCTAACTGGTGGTTCTCACCTTGACAAGTGATAGGCTAATAATCTCATCTACCTAGTCCTTTGGTACCATAAAAGAAACTGCACACTCTGTGAGTCTCAGTCTCACCACCATTTCCGATGCACATGTAATATCAGATAAACGTACAGAACCCCATTTCTAAGCCATGCACTAGCAAAACTTGGTTTTGATAAATCTGGTTACAGAAATGTTGGTTTTCTTTGGTGTTATGTCCATGTTGTTGCTGGTTATTGTGAGCCTCGTCCTTGTAGCTCTGCCACCATTCTTGCCTCCATTGTCACCACCGCCCACGGCGCTCCTCCTCTTGCCACTTCTCATCATGGGTCTCCTCCTCGGCCTTGCTCTATCTCCGATAACCAAAAACAGACCTCATCCTACGGCCCTCCTAGAAATCTGATCATAATGTGAAAGCTTAAAGGGGCTAGAGCTATATCTCCTTAAGTTGTTGTGCATGTAGTGACTGAACTGAAGTACTTAGAGATCGAGACTGCTCTCCGCAAATTGTCTTGTTTAACTCTTAGGCTAAGCTCCTAAGTGTTTCAACATCGGGTTTCTTGTTATCTTCTCTTCTTCTTCTTCTTCCTTTTTTTTTTTTTTGCAGCCTGAAATTATCAGCAATGATTTAGGAACATGCAATGTAATGAGTTTGGTTTGGTAGAGTTTTGTGTAGTTTGTCCTTTGCGATTAGTGAAAAAAATGTGCTTGCACAATGAAAGTGATGAGAAAAAGAAAATCATTTCAACCTAAAAAAAGAAGAAGAGAACTTCACATAGAGTTGAAAATGGATATTTATTGTCATTACTAAGGTTTTAAATTAATATATAAATAATCAATGCTGAAGTAATTATGAATATGTGAATACATAAATGGTAACTTATGACAACGAGTGGAGTAGTAATTTGTATTAACACTCAAATAACAATGTTGGGATAATTAATTATGTAAACATTATAATTTTTTTAATTTAGTGTTTAATTTTTAAATTTTTAATTAAATAACTAATTTTAACATTAATTATATTTCATTGATTTAATTAATAAAATCTTTTTATCTATAATATTTAAACTTTTATATAAAAATTAATAATCAACTAATCATTCACGCGAATAAATTATTCAACGATAAACCATACCTATAGCCTACAACTAATTATAATTCTTTTAAATTAAAATTAAAAAGAGGAAGGAGAGAAGAAAACGAGGGAAGCTTTTGGTTTGTGGTTTGTGGGACTGCTTGAAAAGTGACATTGACATGCACAGGAATATGTACAGAAATATGCACAGTTTCCTCGTAAACGTAATAAACTGAAAAGAAGACAATAGCAGAGGGTAAGCTTCCTGGGTTTAGACACTAGTGATTTTGGGCGTGCTATAGGTTTTGTCATTTGCTTTTGGGCTTGTTCATATTATAGGTTTTCAGTTTTTCACTAATGATTGCCAATTCCTGAATGTTCATGCCTTTCCACTTTGGCATAAGCATTTCATGGAGTGCTTTAGTTGTTTAGAACAAGGATGACATTTGTGTGGGGCTCAGTTCAACTTAAACTTAATATATTTGTTACAAATTGTGACAAAATAGTGCAGAAAAGCGTAAACACACAAGTTTCAATCGACTTGAATTTAATTGAGAGAATTTTTAAAATATGATGTTTTTTTTAAAAGTCCCCAAAATAGTGTAGAAAAGAGTTTAAATAGGCCCCAAACTCTAAAACGCAAATAATTAAAACATTAGAATTTGACAAAAAAAAAAACTGTTGACTATTTGAAGCCCATCAAATTTACGAACTCTTTCGTTTGGACTTCTAGCGCGTAACCCATTCTTGAAAATCATCCGCGACACGTTCCACGTCAAATTGACTCAATTTTAGAACCAAATCTTCTGTACTATTTAGCCGGTACCTATTTTGTCTCGCTCATTCACAGTTATAGATTTTAGTAGGTCCCAGCAAAATCTATGGCTGTGGATGAGTGAGACAGAATAGGTACTAGATAAATAGGACAGAGGATTTAGAGCTCTCAATTTTAAGGTAGGTTCAAATATTTTTAAAAAATTTAAAACTTTACGTTGAAGTCGACATCATATTTTATTATTTGACTTGATTTGAAAGGTAAATTTAGTAATTGTATAATTTTTTAAATAATATTAAATTTAAATTAAAATAATTAAATTTAAATTAATCTTGATCAAATTTTAAGCTGTCCAAACTCGACTACATTCGGACTCAGATTTACTAATCAAAATCATATAGAATAATATGAAAGTTCCAACAAAATTCAGGAACCTGTAATCATCAAAGTTGCTGAAATTTTCAGGAAAACCTCTCCATCTTCGGAGAGAAAAGGATTTGAATCAGAAAGAATACAAATTTTCTTTTTTTGTGAGTAGTTCACCAAAGTCTATAATACATACTCTTTACCTTCTATCAACAAATCTAATACATCTATATATCACTTTAATGTAAAACAAAAAAAGCAATGGAAAGTGAACCGAGTCCTTAAGAGTAGTAGCCTGGAACTCACTCCTGGTTATGTATCCTATGATCATAAAATCATAGTACATGGCTTCTTGCTGAACCAGGCAACTATTTCTGATAAGTTTTCAATCTTAATCGTCAGGTTCAGGCTGTGTCCTCCACAAAAACTTTGAAGATAAAGTCGCGAAAACGCCTGGAATACTGCTTAGGATCGACTGCAGATATGGAAGTTGGATCGTACTGGATGGATTTATATGCGTGTTCAAGCTTCTTGCTAATGTCATAATCCTGAAGAATGTCAATGATACCGAAGGACATTATCACATCAAAACACTCTCCTGTTGGTTCACCAACAATCTGAAACTCACAATCACTTCTTCTCACAGTTCTTTCTACCCGTCCTGGCATGTTAACACCTAATCTAATACGAGCCCACCTGTATGAATCAAGTCAGTATCAAGTTAACATCAAATTGAAAGCCATTAAGCTTAATGATTAGACAGAAGAAGAATTTTTACTTGGCAGGGTCCAACAGAAGTTGATCCATGTCTGCTCTGGAAAGACGAGGACCTCCATCATCCGCAGTCTCACCTACATAGAGAACAGCAAAACTTTCTGGGGCTAGTTGCTTAACAAACAAACAAACAAACAATTTTTTTTATGAAAAAAAATCAATGTCAAGTGTATGAGATCTTGAGAAAAATTTTGAAACTTAACCAGGAGGTGTCTCGGGTACACATGGAATCAAATCTCCAGCAGGTGACACATCTCTGAAATGAAGACCTACTAGAAGACTATAGTCCATAATCCTTTCCTGTTCAAGCAACTCACAATCTCTATCCACTTGCCTGTCAAAAACAAGTTCAGACAAATCAAATCAACAAGACTACTTCAACAAGTTGAATGTTTTATCAGCTTCAACTGTGAGATTGTAGCAGGCTTTTTTGGTCATGGAACCTGCAAAACTCCTGAAACCAGGCCTTCTGTAGTCTGAATAGGAAATTTAGATCAAGATCTTTCAGGATAGTATTGGCATCAATCTCTGACTCTGGCTTATCCGTGGTTCGACCAAGGGATGATCCTTTCAGATCAAAGCGTCTATGGATTATATATTCAGAACGCATGAGATTTCCCATAATGATGAATCGTACCTGTACAATCAACTGAATTATATGTATGCTTTTGAAACAGGTAATCAGCTACTTACAGTAGGATATCAGAAAAATTAGTGTCCATATCAACTTAACCATTCCTGAGAACTTACCTTCTTCTGAGCAGGACCATTTAACTTCACACAATGCAACCCAAAATATTTAATGACTAACGTATTCTCAAAGGCTCGAACATGGTTGTAATATGCGGCGAGCATCCTTATAAATACCTGTACCATAACAAAACAAAGATAGAATTAATGTTAGGAAGATGATTTGATCGATACCCAGAAAATAATTTTCTTGAAAGATTGCCAGAAAACGTAGAACCCACTTTACATTCTGCTTTCTTCATTGTTTTGATCATGTACTTATCGTCGTGTGTCAAGTAAAAGAAGCTTCCACTTTTTCCAGGAGATGAAAGTTCCCGAAGTGCATCGTTTCCACAGATGGAGAGCATATAATCAGCTGCATCCACCTTGAACAACTTCCTCAGGCTCCTGAAGAGGTACAAGATCAGCAAGTCTGACACCAACATGAAAGATTAATTCTAAGCATCAATGTTTACAGGAGTATTATAAGCTGATCCTAACCTGAAAACCAATGGACAATAGTCTTTCCACTTAAACTCAGTGGATTGGTGAGGTGGAGTGTACTTGGTTCCCTCTGGAGGAAATCTTGTCCAGACTTTCTCCTTAGGATCAAAAGCAGAAGATTTCAAATCAAGAGATACAGCAGGACCAGGTCTTCCAACAGCATGCCTGTACATGTAATGTAATCAGGAAAGTAGTCAACTTATCAAATGTTCAAGAAATCCGATATGATGCGAGCCTGACTAGTCAATCAAAAGATTCATTACATATCTTTATTAGAACAGTTACAAGAATTGAAATTCCAGAAATCCAACTTTTTTCTAACTCCAATTCTTGTCTGTTAAGAACATACAATGGATTCCTGATTGACTAGTCCTGCTCATATAAAAAACTAATCATTCTAAACATATTTGCATTCGGAACTGAAGAAGAAAAAAATTGCATGATCTCCTTCCAGGACTAGTAGTCTCTACAAGCTACAAGCATCTGCTTTGTTAGGTCAGGGTCCCAAGTTCAGAGGCCAACTAGGAAAATCTTATGAATTATTTAGTAATAATTAGGTCCAAATTTGTAATGTGACCAATTGATGAGACACAACGCGAAAATCAAAGCATTATCAAAGTAAAACTGTAAAAGAAGAATAGCAATAACCTGATTCCCAGCTGAAGATTGAGCATCAGATCATAATTCTTATGGCCTTTGCAGATTGTCTCTCCAAGTTTCTTCACAGATGTCTGTACTTTCATTGGAATCACCTTTGGAACATTTCTTTGATCATGTAAACCAAACAAATCTGGAGATTCTGATCCGTGTCTATTAACATTAGCATCTTCAGCTTCCCAAATGTTCATCCGATCAAATGGCTTCTCTACCCCAACACTTGCTCTTCCATCAACAGACATCCTCCTTGGTTTCTCAGAACCATCTTTGGATGAATTCCATATTGCAAGCCTCTTCTGAGATGGTAAGATTGAGATCTTCTCACCAACAGCAATCTTCAACTCAGACGATAGCTCGTCATACACAACCTGAGGATCCCATTCCAAGTTCCCTGAAGGTAATGATCCTGAAGGATAATAGCTTCCATTTCGTTCACTTGGATCTCTACTCCAATTTCCCACATAAAAGCTCCCATCAGGCCATTTCAATGTGCCATTCCCTTTTGGCACACCATCTTCCCAATAACCATCGTACCTCTTCCCATCGTTCCACACAAGAGACCCTTTGCCAGATATGACCCCATTTCTCCACTCACCAATGTAATGGTTTCCATTGCTCCATTGATACCTCCCTTGTCCTTCTTGCAATCCTCTACGCCATTCACCATCATAGGTATCACCATTAACAAAGCTTTTCACACCAGGACCATGTTTCAAGTTCATTATCCAATTCCCTTTGTATGTCTCACCATTAGATCCCGTATAGGTTCCAACACCATCCATATATCCAGTTTTGAAGTCTCCTTCATAGATTGCTCCTGATGGCCAACTAAACCTTCCTCTTCCATTTGTCTTGCCTCTAGACCACCCTCCGATGTACATGCAACCATCTGCCCACAAGTGCTTGCCTTGTCCATGTGGGAAATTGTCGAACCACTGGCCGGTGTAGTAGTCGCCGTTCGGCATGACTTTCTCGCAGAGGTAAGGTTCCGACGGAGATGGCTCGATCTCAACAAGGTTGTCATCGTCTGCATGAGCGACGGAGATGGTTCCAAAGATGCTGTTGGCTCGTTTCTTGGCGGCCTGAGTCCTACGGATAGTCGCCTCCCACGCCTTCACAACTCCGCTTTGTTCTTTGCTCATGTTTGCTATATATATATATATATATATCAATGGCCTCCTTTCTCACGTTAACATGCCTCCTCACTACTACTGTACTCGAACGTGAATGTTTTCAGATATGGTGGTGAGTGTTTCAGACGAAACAGAAGAACATTTGTTATAATAAAATGATCTTTACATCTTACAAATGTTCTTTTGTTGTTTGTTTTCCTTTCTCTTCAGGTTTGAAGGAACCGAAAAGAGCGATTCAGCCAAAGAGTGAGTGGTTTTTGATCTTCCCAAACCATAACAAACCATTAGTGTTAATTTGAGCTAAATTTTGTTGCCACTTGTTTTTTGTTTCTTCTCCATTATTTCCATGTAAAAATTTTCAAAAACAATTATATAACTATTATTTGATGTTAATTAGTGAATATTATTATTAAATTTACAAAAATAATGTTTTTACTAATTATATTATTAATATCAACTAACACCCTTTTTTACTGGTAATTTTTCTTTTTTTATACATATAAAATAAATACGAAACAATTAATTCTTTGTATGTCACGAAATTTTTAATTATAAACAATAACGAGGTATCCACAACTAATCTTAATTAATTTACTTGATTTGGTTCTTAATTAGAACTTTTGTCATATAAATTTGCATTAAAAATCAATGTTGTAAGCATTTTGATATAAAGGGTTTGATGAAACTTAGAGGGAGGGAGATTTACCAAACAAAAAAAAAAACTTAGAGGGAGCATAGGTTTGTGTTTGACCTTTTGTGATTCAAAAGCATTAAGACTTGTTCATCTCCTACAACCTCTATAGGCCTTTACATTTGGGAGGACACAAGTAATCATAGGAGCTTCATACTATTCTTAGTTTCCTTACAAAATTAGGTTATTCTCAGCAGACATCAAAATCCAAAATGTCTCTGTCCATCACTCTGAATGTTACAAGTTCTGAGAAGGAAAGGATATTTGTGGATTGGGATGCAGATAGACACATGGAATCTCTTTTCGGGTTGGCAATAAGTTAGGAGACAGCGAACTAATCCGAGTCAATAATTTATTAAATCTAAAGTTAATCAAATCAAATTTAATTTCTTTTTTTTTTTTTTGGACTAGATCAGGGTCCGGCAGATCCAGTGACTAATCTCCTCGCTGGTTTGTAGGCATCTCACAGGATAGGACAGCTGGCTCAAAGATTTAAGGCTAATCCATACCCAAAGTCAAGGATCAAACCCCTGACCTTTGATTAAGGATGGATGAGTCCCTTCCACTCAACCACATCCCTTGGGTTCAATCAAATTTAATTTCTATTAAATTGAATTCAGCTTATTAATTTTGATCTTAATTGTTATTAACTATGAATAAATCACTTGCTTCAAGACATATAATAGAACTAAAATTATTAATCATCTACTATATTGTTACTTAGAAATTTCAATATCCAATTTAAATAATGAAATTAAGATAATAAAACATAATATTTAATTAAATAAATTGGAAAAAGGATAACATAACACTATTTTTGTTTCATTATCATGAATGCAACAATTAATATAAATTGACAGATGTTGAACCTGTTACTATTGTTTACTTCATGAAGTCTCTTCCTTTTATCCATATCTCCATTAAAATATCAACATCCTTATAAAGTATTTGGACTTTGGAGGCTTATGAGTCATGACCTTTTGATGACTTGGAAAGAGATAGGACAAGATAATGATAAAAATAATTTATAATTTTTAAAATAAATAATTTATGCATTAATAAAAAATTTAGAAATTCTCATGTAGTTACTCGTATAAATCTTAAGTATAAAGAATCTCTGACTCGTTAAGAGAATTTACATATTAAAAAAATTATAGAAAGACTTAAACTTCGTATCGGGAAACACTTTTCGTAAAGATCCTGGGAGATTCGTAATAGTTTAGAACTCGGAATCTACATCGAAATCAGAAATGGATCCGAAATCAGGTATTCCGCATTACCTTCGTTTTTAATCTTTTCATGTTTGATCCTGGGTGTGTAATAAGGTATGTAATATGTATTACAATATGTAATTTATTTTTTAAATACAATTATAATAAAAGAAAATTTTAAAATTTTAAATAATTGAAAATTTTAATTATTTCAAAAATAATTAAATAACAAGAAAATATAGTGTCTTTGACTTTTATCTTAACATACATATATATGTTAATCATTTTCACTAATATTAATTTAATGACTAAATCCTATTTTTATTCATAAATTAAACTAAAAATTTAAAGAATAAACTAATTTAATTAGAATCTAGAACAAAGTAGAACATACCGTTCATAAAAGTGGCAAATCCTATATTCGAGGATTTCGGTGAGCAAGTAATGTGATGACGGAGCAACGACAAAACGTCACTGTTGTCAGAGACACGTTAGCGAAAGAGTCTCTGCCACGTCAGCGCGACACTCCAACTTTGAAAACGCTCTGTTCTTGATCCGTTCCATCCGTGCAATAACCTTTGTTGTCTTGTGATTTGGTCATTCCCATTTCCATAATTCCATTTCTGGCCACTCAATTTTTCCTTAAAAGCCGGATCTTTTTCTGTGAATGTATGCTTAGGGTCATACCCAGTTGTCAAAAATTGAATCTTGATGTGTGCAACATAGAAATAAAGCAACTTTATCTGATTTGTTTCAGGATATATCTAGAAATCTGCCAGTTTTGTAAGTTTAATCGCATGTGACCAAGTGGGTATATTTACATCTGTATCACTGAGTCGGTAATCTGTGTGGATATATAACATGCCTCCATCAGTATATGTTTGCTTGCCCACTTCACAGTTGTAGGTGATTGTTCTTGTTAGTGATTGCTTTGCTATGGCGGAGAAGGATAACAGGAGAGACTCATCGGAGTTCTTTTTGGATGATGGGGATGACAATGGTCAGGATGTTGAAGGGAACAAGATTGAGAACGCAGAGAGCAGTGATGGAGAAGGAGAAGAAGAAGAAGTTGAGAATGGTGATCAGAGTGATGATGGGACTTTTTACTCTCAACAATGGCCACAGAGTTATAGGTAACTTTAGTTCTCTCCATATTCTTAAACGGGTAACTTCGTGATTCGTTGTTTTTTTGCTGATTCTTCATTTTTAGGTTAGCTCGTTTCAGTGTCTTCTTTGGAATTCCTTTCTTTAGGTTGATATGGAAAGGATAAATCTTGTGTAAAATTAAAGTACTCTGTTGTACTGGTATGGCCAAGCTAAAAATTTTCAGTTTAACTCATCATCGTCACTCTTTAAGCGAAATACTCAAATACCATAGTTCATGTTCTGATGAGATCGTAACTTCTCTAGGTTACGAAGAAAACAATTTACTTCGAGAGCTTTTCACTTCTTTAATGTTAGGAAAAGTTCAGGAGTGCCTTTCTGTATTTTCCAATTGAGATTTATACCTTTTGAAGCTGAACTTATTTGCAGTTTTCTTTCCTCTGTGGATGGTTTTTCTGGAACTACTTTTTATTCAGATTCTAAGTTTTTCATGAACTAGTTTCTCTACGATAAAGCGAACATGAGTTGAATTTTTGGTTTCCTTTAAGTTGGACCACTTCTTGGTGCTTTTAAGATGATAAGACTTAAAATTAAAGGTATTCAAAAGCTATAAGTATAACTGAGTTCAAACTAATTCTAGAATGTTTCTTATAAAAGCACAATATCTTGAGGATAGTTCTGGTCGTACCGGTTTGCTTATTTAGGAGTCATATGGTTACACAAAGCTAATTCCTGCAACAATAGTTTCAAGTCTGGAAGCTATTGCAGAATTCCCTTTCATTCTTATCAACTTTCTTGTTTGCCTCGCCTTTTTCATCTCTAAGTGAGGAAGATGGGGTGAGAAATGAGTCCTTTGAGATATCTGAAAAGCCACTTTTCACTAAATAGCTCAAACTCTCCCTATTAACCTAAGATTGGAGAGTTCTGTGAACCTGAAACTTCTCTTTATTTTTATCAGAGAACAAATTCAATGAGTTACTTGCAGAAACAGTTGATAATTGGTAGGTAGCTGTCATTTCAGTTTCTGACACACGTAAAATCTTGTCTTAATGCAAAAACATTTTCACTAGTTTACAGAATTAGCTAATTGAATTATCGAGTTGGAAATATGCTTGCTTTAATATTAACTCCGACTTCTTCACATTTGAATTAAAATCTTATTAAAGAAGCACTTAGGTCTATTCATCTTGTTTCCACTAGAAGCTAATCCAAGTTTTCCATGAATATGTATTATGAACATGATATCTCATCATATATTAATATGTAAGGATATTTGTCTCAAAAGCAGAGTGACCAAAGAAGCAGAATTAGCAAAATTTGGAGACTGGATTCGACAGTACATAATCAATGTCATGTTTCTTGTCTGCAATATATCCTTATATGAAACTGTCAAATTTGTTACTAAGTGGTGTTTCAAAATGGACCAAGTCCATAATGACTAACCTACAAGGAGCCAAGATAGTAACCACCATAGGACTTTCATTTTTTGTTCAGCATAGTAATATACAGGTATGGTACCTCCTGGCTCTATGGGCAAACCAACCAGTGAACATTACATTTTCTTCTACACCTTGTACTTTGAAAAGGACCACAGATTGGGAGATGTATTCTCTGTGAACTGAATGCTTAACTCGTGCTCTAGTTTTCCACCCTGATCTTTGGAATTTTTGGGCAGAGAAACAACAGACCCTCTCACTATATCAGCATCACCTTATTTTGGTTATCTTGGACGTTTACCAAGTGCTGGATATTCAAGTTTGGATAATTATACCATCTCAAACCTGGATGCAAAGTTACTGTCTGATACTGAAAGGCGTTACTCAAAGGAAGAGTTAGATAAGATTTCAGTAGCGCTTTCCTCATTGTCAAGAGTTTCATTTCTCACTGGAGAGTTTCCCATTGTTCATGGATGTAGCTTCACTCAAACTATCTTCAATGGTAAGCCCTAGTATTGTTTCCGACTTTTCTAGACTTGTTTTTCCTGCATTTGGAAACAAGAAGATTGTCATGTTATTGTGATACCATTTTACCATTTGCTGACAGAAAAGAGGACTAGAAATTAAAAGGTCACCGTTTTAACAAAGTTACACACAGGATTTTTATGAAATTAATACAATTTGCATTTCTTTGGTCAAAAATTTTCCGTACAGATTTTGTGGGTTGATTATCTGACTTGCTGTCTTTCAACAGCTTTCAATGTGATGGTTGGAGTTGGGCTTCTTTCTATGCCTTATACTGTGAAAGAAGGAGGCTGGGCAAGCTTACTCATTTTGGCTATTTTTTCATGTGTGTGTTGCTACACTGCTACTCTTCTGAAACAATGCTTTGAGAGCAAAGAAGGCATCATAACCTACCCAGACATAGGAGAAGCTGCTTTCGGGAAATATGGGCGCCTTCTACTATCTGTGAGTTTCTTAAAACTTAGTATGGCCAATGCTATAACTTTTAGTAACCACTAGGCTATGAGCACTAGGCAAGCCTGTGATCCAGATATTTTAATCTATATTTTGTATATCAAGATTAACATGAATTAAGTAGTCAGCTATTGAGTTGCATTGTTCATGGAACTGCTCGTCATGCATCTTCAGTTAGTAGACTTGGTATGTTAAATTCTGTTCTCATCTAAAACTTGCTCATTTTCTAGAAAGTTAGATAAAAAAGTGTTTTGAAAATGAAAGGAATGTGATATTCATATGGCTTTGTTTATATTTGAGCTTTCACAAGTCTAATATTATTGTAATCTTGGGCTTTGGTGCAGATTGTTTTGTACACAGAATTATATGTAAGTGCAACTCTGACTTTTTCTCTCTGTTTTCCTGCGTTATATGTTGATTTGTTGTCAAGAAACTTATTGAAATTTCGCACTTTGCAGTCATATTGTGTGGAGTTTATTATTTTGGAAGGTGACAATCTTACCAGACTATTTCCTGGAACATCTCTGGATTTCAGTGGCTTGCAGCTTGATTCTAAGCACTTATTTGGAATTCTTGTTGCTCTTATTATACTACCAACTGTTCTGTTAAAGGATTTTCGTCTGATCTCATACATTTCAGGTTTTGCAATCTTTCTCTGTCAAGTGTCACCAGTGAAGTATTGAAGATGTGACAACTGATTATTTTTTCCCTCTATTTGTCTTTTCTGAAATTTGCTGCAGCTGGAGGAGTTTTAGCAACCATTATAGTTGTTATCTGCTTACTTTTCGTCGGTACAGCAGGTGGCATTGGGTTCCATCATTCTGCTCCATTGGTGAACTGGAGTAACATTCCTTTAGTGATTGGTGTGCATAGCTTCTGTAATTCTGGTCATTCTGTGTTTCCAAACATCTACCAGTCAATGGCTGACAAAACAAAATTTTCAAAGGCAATAACAACATGGTACAACACATTGTATAGGTTTCAAATACATGCCATTTTTGTTGCCTTTATGATCCCTTAAACCTTTCTTCTTGTCTTCCAGCTTTATCCTCTCCTTTTTGGTTTATGGAGGTGTTGCAGTCATGGGGTTTCTCTTGTTTGGTGAAGCTACAGTGTCTCAGATAACGTTGAATATGCCACCACATTCTCTGGCCTCAAAAGTTGCAATATGGACTACTGTGAGTATGATTCGGGTCCTTTTTCAGGGTTCTAGTAATCCCTTTCCTGAGCATAATTTAGTAAACATCTAAATGGTTTCTGAACATTCATTATCATGCAGGTTACAAATCCACTCACCAAATATCCTTTGGGAACTAGCATTGAGTTAAAGAGTAGACTTGAATTTTTAATATAAGCATGTAGATTAAACTTAGTACTGTTGAAAAACATTTATATGGTAATGCAAGAAGAACTCGAGGGGGTTGAGACATGAAAGTCTATTGAAACATGAAGCGCCAACTAGAACTTCAATCCAAATTGGAACTTTCTTAAGAAGGCTAGCCTTTGCCATTAAAGAAAGGAAGGCAACCGGAAGCTGATGGTTTGGATTACAAAATGAAGAAGACTTCTGATATTCCATTAAAAGATAGACGTGAGTTTCTTATTTAAAAATGCGAATTGACTGACTGAATGCCGGGGCCAAAAAGTTTTCAAATGGTGTATACTTGATTACTAATCGTGGCAAAATCTGTTTACATATTTTATTCTTTAGTTTCTTTTATCATCTCTTTTGGATCCTTGACAATGAACAAATATGCATTGTTGGTAAACCCATTTGTCAGGGGCATAGAAGAGCTATTGCCAGTTGGAGTTGTTAACAGTTTTTGGTGTTTCGTGCTTCTGAGAATAGCAGTCGTTATGTCTACTGTTTGTGTTGCTTTTCTTCTTCCCTTTTTCGGTAAGTATTTAGCTTTATTTTTAGTTTAAGTTGTTAGTATCTTCTCATATTATCGGAACATGGATCTAAAGAATATCTTAGTTTACATTTGGAGGTAAAAGAGAATGCTTCTGCTGTTTCATGCTTGTATTGATAATTTAATATATTTCAACTGTTTCATGCTTGTAGGTATTATGGCAGCAAAGGCCCCTGTGGTTTTAATTTACAACATATTTTTCCCTGTGGTTTTAGTTTGGGTACTACAGGTCCCTATGGTTCCAATTAAGGTCACGAGGAGTCCTTTTAACCTGCTATAGCAGGTTCAACAGGTTACTGTGACTTCCAATGACATGTGTCAAAAGGTTATTGGATGACAATGACATGTCAACAATTAAAAAAAATTTTCAAAAAAGAAAAGGAAAATAAACTTAATTAGAAATAGAAAAAAATAAAATAAACTAGTTTGTTTCTTTGATTTTTTTCAAAACGTTATGGGTTCTGGTTTATTTATTAAATCGTTTAGTTTATTTTTTTTTCTATTTCTAATTAAGTTTATTTTCTGTTTCTTTTTTGAAAAAAAAATTTAATTGCTGACATGTCATTGTCATCCAATAACCTTTTGACACATGTCATTGAAAGTTATAGTAACCTGTTGAACCTACTATAGCAGGTTAAAAGGACTCCTCATGACCTTAATTGGAATCATAAGGACCTGTGCTACCCAAACTAAAACCACAGGGAAAAATATGTTGTAAATTAAAACCACAGGGACCTTTGCTGCCATAATACCCATGCTTGTAGCATGCTTGTATTGATAATTTAATATATTTCAACTGTTTCATGCTTGTATTGATAATTTAATATATTTCAACAATAATCACTGTAGAGATTTCTAAAGCTAAACTCTTACTACAGTGTGATTCTTCTTGAAACATTAATACCATAGGCGGTTCTTATGTTATACAAAGCAAAAATGCTCCAAGTAACGGGGCCAACACAGTAATGAGGTTGTTCATACTCCAACAGTAGTCATAATATTCCTACAAAATGGCCTCAAAACCACCTAAGGAGGTCTCTGTAACAATTATTTATGATAAAGAGTATCCTTTTTTGAGCTTCTAATGCTCTTAAAGCACAGTTATTGACTTCATTGTATTACTTACTGCAGCTCTTGTCATGTCTTTGATGGGTTCTTTACTCTGCATACTTGTGGTGAGTACAAACTTCTAACATGCACAATATCGTATGGAATATTAAAACACCTCATATCAGCAGCTAGAGAAATTCAACTTTTCTGTAGGATTCTTATCTTTGATAACAAGTTAACAAGTAATCTTTATCTTGTGCCATTCTTGTTTAACTTTTCAAAGAAACATCTTGATTCTTATAATGATTTGAAAAAATTGTTGGAAATAACAGTTCAGAACAATCAATGTTGGAGCTTCTTACCGTTCAAAGGGCAAGCTGTAACTTAAAAAAAAAAAAAAGTCATTGAATATTCTTATGAAAACATTACCCTTTCTTTTACCTGAAACAGCATAATGTTATGCTCTGGGTTGGCTTCAGCTGTCTGACGTGAAATCGGTCACTGTTTTAGGAGTACAGTTACAAGATAAGTTATGAGCAAGCAGCCTATGAAATGGAAATAAAATGTATATTAGAACAAAATAAAAAGTTGAATTATTTGATATTTGGGGTGAAAATAGTTCTAGTTGATTCTTTAAAACTAGAAAGTATGCATTCACTTTCACCTCAGGCATTTAGTTTGTTTCTGGTATGCAGCCTGCATCCTCTTCCAATAATATTTTCTATCACCTTTTTAATGAGTTCAGTGATGATTTCGTTTGGAATTCAGACATGCTTAGCTTGGTTTCATTTGCCATAATACAGGCAGTAATAATGCCACCTTTGTTCTTCTTGAGGATTTTGGGGAAGAAAGCAACAATGATCCAGGTTATAAGATTTCCTAACTTCATGTTACTTGTTAAGTAATTAGTAATGGCAGCTTTTTTTTCCCTGATGAATTCTTATTTTTCCTCGGATTGTTACCGAATCACTATAAATTCAGATCGACTGGGAATGTTTAAGATTTCCATCATCAATGAACAAACCAGTTCAAGACTTCCACCATCAATGAACAAACCAGTTAATAGCACTAAATTTGCATTCTTAGCTGCAATTTACCTCACTCTAATGATTTTACATTCTCATTTTTTCTGATATTCAGGTTGTTCTAAGTTGGATAATCCTCCTATTCGGTATCCTCTCGGCAATTATCGGAACGTATTATTCGTTATCATCCATAGCAAAGCAATACTAAAGCTCTGAGCATCACATACTTGCTCTGCATCATGTTCACAGTTCTTCAAATTCCTGCTTGGAGCAAGGAAACTGTAGTATTCCAGCATTGAAGTTCATGTTTGTTCCAAGTTCTTATTAGATGTGGAAACTCTCTATTTGTGAAACTTGTTCTTTGCGCTTCAAGTGGGATTGTTAGATGGACAAGATTTGTAGCAGCCACATGGAGATATAGCTTAAACAACATTTAGATATGGTAATCTTAGGTCTTAGTAAGGTGACAATGAACCCTTTGCTTACAAGAGGTTAGATTTTATTATGCATTACTCTCTTGTTTTGGCCCTTTGGGACATTAGTGGTGAATTATTATGCTTGCTTAAGAATATGTACTTGTCTCACCCTTTACATGAATTATAGTCAACAATATGTTTTATGGTTGAAGTAGATTAAAATTTTATTTAAATCTTAACATAATTAAAGATGTGCAAAAAATAAAAAGGTTAAAATTAAAAATAATGATTTTAGATATTTTTATGGTTTTAATTTTGTCATAATGATTTAATAGACAGAATTTAAATAAAATAACTTTTGTCTCTAGAAAAATTATAATTAATTTAAAATTAAAGCTGTTTTAAATTTTGTTTTATTTATATCTTTTATAAAAGAAGTTATAAATAATAAAATTTTACTTCCATTGTATATCTAATATAATATAAATTATAAAAGAATATGCTTTTATCTTATTTTATGCAAAAAAAGCAAATTAATAACATTTATAATACATAAAAGTCAGTATAAGAATTTATATTCATATTATTATCTACTATAAAAATCAATAGCTATTATTGAGAGTTTGAAAACTTTTCAAAACACAAAAATATATTATACTCAATTTAGAAACTCAAAAAAGAAAAAGAAAAAGAAAATAGGACCTATGTATTATTTAGTTAATCGAATTTATTTTTCTTTGCCGCCGCCGCCGCCGCCGCCACCACCACCCTCCTCCTCCTCCTCCTCCTCGCCACATAAATATATTACTTCCAATTTAAAAACTCAGAAATGCAAGAAGCAAAAAGAAAGGTTGCGTTTACTTTCAGAAAACAGTTTTTCATTTTCTATCTTAATTTTTTGTATATATTTTCAATTTTTATTTTCAGTAGAAAATTGTCGAAAACATGCTTACTAATTAATATTGAAAAAATCATTTTCTAAAATTGAAAATTGCAAAACATGTTTACTAATAGTAAACGCAAGAAGGGTCCTGAAAGCCATTTGTAGAGTCGCACCACACGAGACGAAGGCTTAAAAACAATATGTGGATAATGGAAGAAATAGGAGATCGGATAATATTGAGAAGGAGAA
>JANKOE010000204.1:5608292-5621586 GCA_026284465.1 Erythroxylum citrifolium
AAACCGAACCGGACCACTGACCGGTTCAAAAATTTTCCGGTCGGACCGTACGGTCCGGTTCGGTTTTTTAAACATTGGACAGGATACGTAAGAATCATTTACATCTACAAGTCCATAATAACAGTAACACCATAAATTGTGTTATTGTTATTACGTTGATTGCTATTACATTGCACTGAAATCCCTACTTTCATCTACCGTAATTATCAAGATTATTTGACTTGTTTCAATAACTTTTATCACAATAAGAAGTCCGTCGTAAGTATAGTTTCTAATAAGGGAAAAAATTTTAAATTCTTCTTTTATACTAAGCACAATATGGATACAGTTTGCCTAATTCTCAACAAATGAAAGTATTGGCACGATTAAAACCAATGTTTTAAAAATAAGACCGAAAATTACATTGGTAAGACAAGATTATGTTTTTTTTTTGGACATTACAAGATTATGTTTAAGGCTTAAAAGGTTTAACCTGTGATATTCATAAAACTGATTAAAGATCAAATAAAATTAAAAATTTTGAAAAACAAATAAAGAAGATTATCCTTATCTATCAAAAAATTTAAAGTTTAATTAAAAAAGAAAAGTGTTAAATAAAAATTAATCGATTTATTTTGGTTTATAAAAATTGATTAATTTACGAAAACTGATTGACTAATAAATAAATTGATTAGTTTTTAACAATAAAAATTATTAAATTTAATCAATAGAAAGTTAATAACTGAACTGGAAGTTTGCCGGTTCAAGGTTTTTACTAAAAACCTTACGAATTGGTTTGATTTTTAAAACATTAATTAAAGAATAGGTTTTACAAGTTGGAGCTCATCTACATTTAGAAGTGTACATCAATGACTTCATTGCCTTCTCTTCAGATCATTATCCTTCAGAATTAGACAATTAGCAAAAGTTGTCAGAAGTAAGTTTGCGTGATTTCACTTAGTAGGTTGTATTTGTTTTATAGATTTAAAAAACAGAAGTAAAGTAAGATACAATATCCACTGAGAAACTGAGAATAGCAACCTGAAAAAATGTTAATGAATTGTAGAAGAGACACCAATGACTGTCAAGTCTTTGATTACTATTTCCTTGTTGATGTATATATGTTATCACTCATTGGTTAGATTACAAATTTAATGCAGCAACTCAAAGTCCAGCAGAGTTTTACCATTTTCTTTGTATATGAAAATAAGAGGATAAATTATAAAGTTCTAAACTCTTTTATATATTTTTATTTAGTTTAATTTTAAAAAAATATTATTTAAATATTTGAATTTTAAAAAATCCAACAATTCTGTTTAAAAATTTTTAACATGACATTTTCTTTTCTGAAATATTTTGTATCATTAAATAAATAATCATTAATATATTTATTGTAAAAGATCTAAAAATTATAATGATTTCTTTAAATATTAGCTTTCTTTAGTCATATTAACATGAAAACAATATTTGAATTGAATTATTTAATTTTTTAAATTTAAATTATTTAAAAATTAGTTTAGATACTTTTTAAAAATTCAAAATTTTTTGAAATTTTTAATTACTTATAAAAAATAAATGACTTCAGACCCAGTATGAGTTGATTCCTAAATAATATATAAAGCTAGATAATAAATACCAACTGAAATGAAATTATACTAAGGCAACCATATAAAGGTATATCTCTTTCATTCTATATGCTAAGAATATTCACAATTGTACATATATATAGCATAACCAATTTCTCTAAAATATATATATAAAAAGTCATGATAAAAGTATCTCCAAACAATCTACAAAAATAATCATAATAAGAGTATTTTTATGATGCTAAACCATTAAAAAATGGTAATTACTCCATTATGACATTGGCTAATTCACCTAGGATAATGAATCGATTCATGTCCTAATTTGGCATCAAATAATTTAGCTCAAGCAATATAATAATATCTGCTCTATTCTAATGCCAACTAATATGCCTTGAATAGCCATAATCATAACCACACCTTATTCATATGCACAACCATCACTTTAGAGCATCAAATCACATAAACCATAAAATCTATTTGTTCAACATACTAACTATAGAAATGTTTCCATAATTTAATTTTTAGGCAACTATAGATATGACGTAATAAATCGTAAGTTATATGTCTGTAAATATGTATATGACAATACTAAGAATTTACATAAACCTAACCATAAAACATAATCAATTTAACAAAACTTAATTTTGACAAATACTTCGAATTAATCACATAAGCTCAATCCTAGAGAATAATCAATTAACATATAACTTAATTATTCCAAATACCTTGAATTAGGGTTTTACAAATATATTTGAAAACAAAATTCAAAGGACATAAATTGTTCAACTAATACTTATTTTGTATATAAACCTCTTTAATGTGTTGAAGTTATTATTCAAAATTAATGGACTTGTTTCTTAATTATTCTCAGATGATTTTCAACACTTGAAATATGAAATTGAATCAAAATGATGTAAGGAAAGTAAAGATAGTTCAAATTTCCCGACTGACAAAAAAATAATTGACTAAGCGTGAGCACGTGCAAGGACAAAGAATGCCTGCAGAATCTGTTTTAAAATTAGATTTGATTCATCTAAGATCTTCATGATCTTGAGAATCAAATTGTTACCTTACTGATGAGGATCTGCAACCTGAATATGGGGGAAAGAATATCTGCCGAAGATAACGAAAAAGGAGGGAAGAGGAAGACATCAAAGAAGATAAAAGGAAGACAATTTTACTGTTCACAGATGCAATATAAGGAGTTTACGTTTCTGCAGTAGTTTTTCTAGGATTTTTTGTATTTTTTTGCGAAAAGACCAGGGATGGAGACTTTGTATTTCGCTATTTCTTTGTTGGTTTTCACTTTCGTTACGAGTAGTTAAATCTTTCTTCTTGGTTGAAGGGAACCGTGTTATCATCTAGCATGTGCGAGATTTCTAAATAAAGTTTGTTTCATTGATGAATATTAAGTGTCTTCCGAATTGCTTTTTATGATTGAATTTGTTGATTTCTAGGGAGCGCAATTACGAATTGATTTGTTTAATAGCTAGATTAGTATGATTTGACGCTCAATTTTGCTAATCAAAAGTGACAATTAGGATTACCATCTTTATGTTAGAGTTGGAAAGTCTAAGAAGGTACTTAACTTAATTAAATGCATGTCGTACATGTGTTGTCTTGTTCATTGATTTCTTAGTTCTTAAAGCTATTAATCAATTAAACTTAAGATCGTATCTAAGTTGTTGACTAATAAGAATGCTTAGAATACATGTTTCTATTCATTTAATCTTAAGAGAAAATATCACCCAAATGTTTGTTAATGGATTGAATTTTATATCGAGGACCCATATTAGTGTGATAACGTTAGTGACCCGAAAGCAAGATTTGTTTACTGAATTTCCAGATTTGATTATTTTTTTAATTTTTGATTTCAGTCATTTTTAAATTCTTAAATTTATGTTTCCATAATTTTATTTTGGAGGCAACTATAGATATGACATAATAAATCGTAAGTTATATGTCTGTAAATATCTATATGACGATATTGAGAATTTACTTACATAAACCTAACCATAAAACATAATCATTTTAACGAAAACTTAATTTTGACAAATACTTCGAATTAATCACATAAGCTCAGTCCTATAAAATAATCAATTAACCTATAACTTAATTATTCCAAATACCTTGAATTAGGGTTTCACAAATCTATTTCAAAACAAAATTCAAAGGACGTAAATTGTTCAACTAATAATCATTTTGTATATAAACCTCTTTAATGTGTTGAAGTTATTATTCAAAATTAATGGACTTATTTCTTAATTATTCTAAGATGATTTTCAACACTTAAAATATGAAATTGAATCAAAAAGATGCAAGGAAAGCAAAGACAATTCGAATTTTCAGACTGACAGAAAAATAATTGACTAAGCATGGGCACGTGCAAGGACAAAGAATGCCTGCAGAATCTGTTTTGAAATAAGATTTGATTAATCTAAGATCATGATCTTGAGAATCAAATTGTTACCTTACTGATGAGGATCTGCAACCTGGGGGAAAGAATATCTACTGAAGATAACGAAAAAGGAGGGAAGACGAGGACATCAAAGAAGATAAAAGGAAGACAATTTTACTGTTCACAGATGCAATATAGGGAGTTTACGTTTCTGCAGTAGTTTTTCTAGGATTTTTTGTATTTTCTGGGAAAAAACCAGGGATGGAGACTTTGTATTTCGCTATTTCTTTGTTGGTTTTTACTTTCGTTACGAGTAGTTAAATCTTTCTTCTTGGTTGAAGGGAACCGTGTTATCATCTAGCATGTGCAAGATTTTTAAATAAAGTTTGTTTCATTGATGAATATTGAGTGTCTTCCGAATTGCTTTTTATGATTGAATTTGGTAATTTATAAGGTGTGCAGTTACAAATTGATTTGTTTAATAGCCAGATTAGTAGAATTTGACGCTCAATTTTGCTAATCAACAGTGACAATTA
Source organism: Erythroxylum citrifolium (assembly GCA_026284465.1). Lineage (NCBI taxonomy): Eukaryota > Viridiplantae > Streptophyta > Magnoliopsida > Malpighiales > Erythroxylaceae > Erythroxylum > Erythroxylum citrifolium. Next base: position 5,612,792 of record JANKOE010000204.1, read on the forward strand.
GGATTATCATCTTTATGTTAGAGTTGGAAAGTCTAAGAAGGTACTTAACTTAATCAAATGCATGTCGTACATGTGTTGTCTTGTTCATTGATTTTTTAGTTCTTAAAGCTATTAATCAATTAAACTTAAGATCGTATCTAAGTTATTGACTAATAAAAATATTTAGAATACATGTTTCTATTCATTTAATCTTAAGAGAAAATATCACCCAATGAATGTTTGTTAATTGATTGAATCTTATATCAAGGATCTATATTAGTGTGATAACATCATTGACCCGAAACTAAGGTTTATTTACTGAATTTCCAGATCTGATTATTTTTGTTAATTTTTGATTTTAGTCATTTTTAAATTCTTAAATTTACATGAATTAACCCCCCCCTCCCCCTAGAATGTTTTAGTTTTAAACTCGTATAATCTTTATCGTTAAAATTTCTTGTGGGAATAATCTCAACTCTTTACTAACTACATTTTTCACTGCTAGAGTTAATATTAATTTGGTTGCAGGCGGCAATAGTATCAATAAAAAACAATATAAGAACATATTAAAGTCATAAGCTCGGGAAGATAAATTATGGAGTTGATAACGAGAAGTTAAAGCTTGCAACTTTCCAAATGAAGATCAAACCAATAATGTTCTCTCCTTAAAAATGACAATAAAATAGAATGGTCTTATTTTTGTTGACATGTGTGATTGTGGTAGATAATTAAAAGGAATCAGCAAATGAAGGCATCCATATTTAATGGCTATAAAATCAATCACATACGAGAACGCTTAGCAAGAACAGCAAGTTCGGTGCACGCAAATGCAAGAAGCTCATGATCATTCTCGAATTGGGCCATCTCCTTTTTTTCAAGGCATATCCAAGCTTCAATACCATTACCTTCTTTTGTTTTCTGCAGCACAATAAAGTTCCTGCGTTCCGGAAATGGAATAAAGGTGGCCCATGAAGGTTTACCCCAACCAAAATCCGTCTCATATATTGGGAAGCCGCAGATGCTTGAGCAAAAGTAAGGGTGACCTTTGATATTGACCACTGGTCGTTCTTTATTATTCTCTTTGAGGCTTCTGTTGCTTCCAGCAGTACTGTATAATTTGTTCAAACTTTCTCTTATATTACCTGCCAATTCATTCAATGCCTGTTGGTCTTCCTCGATTTCTACTGTAATAAACCAAATTATGTTTCCTATGGTGCTTTCTGGCAACGGTGGTCGCAATCTTTTGCGCATATTCACTGCTTGGAACAATACATACGGCCCATATGATGACTGGGACAATGATCTTGAAGCAGAAATGGCACATTTCAAAATTAATGATAACACCAAATCAATAACAGTCAAATATTGCTGTCCTGAGATTATACTTCCCTCGAGTTTTGCGACTTTTGAGGCAGGAAAAACAATCCTTTTTGTCACGAGTGACCCTTCTACAGTTGTGAATGGCGTAGGCATGCTAAGCATATCTGTGGTTGGCGAGAACGATGACTCCACAAACATTGGCTCAGGTGATACTAATCTGCCACCTTTTTGAGTCGTCATTGATACCCAACTCTGGACAAACGTGCACAGTGATGATGCATCTGCAAGCTTATGTGAAGGGCTCACACTTATGGCAATTCCTCCACAACTGAAAAGTGTAAGTTGAATAACCAACATACAACCTGAAGGAATATTGCTAGTATCAAAAGCAGGAGTCAAGTTTTTCAAAACGTGGACTTCAGGTTTAGCAAGGAAGGTGGAAAGCTGGCAATCAGTGCAAGCTTCCACAAAATGAGCCCCTTCATCATTACAATCAATTGTGGATTCATCATCTTTGAGCCTCCCGGCTAATGGATAATAGTGAACTAGTGTTTCAGAGAGCGACTTCTGTAGGGAATGAGATCTTTTGGAGAAAGTTGAAAGGATTTCATCATGATCATTCAGGTCGGCATTTGAGTGGTAGAAGAAAGCTATAATGCCATACAAATGACTGTGATGTTGATCCCAAAAAGAAAGCTTGAAGGTTTGAAGATGTTTAGGGGTAGGAGAAGATGGTTTGATTGCTTTCCTAGATATAATTTCAAGTTTCCTCATGAACATTTTCTCTCCTATTGCTGTAGTTTAAACTTCTAGAGTTAACATACTCGTGACTTGTCTCCTTTATACAGAATCAAGTGGACTACATGTTTAGTACTTTTTAAAACAAAATTACGAAACGTTTAGTACTAAGTACTAAATATAAAACGAGAGAAGATGATGGTTCGAAGTGATAAGTTATTTACTGGAGTTGATTAATTAAAGCTTTAAGATGGTTGTTGTTCTTAATCAGTGATTATTATATAATCGTGTGAGAATACCTTTAAGATGGTTGTTGTTCTCTACTGGATCTTCTCCGCAAGTGATCGTTTGGTGGTTCTAATTGAACAGACTCCGTTGGTCAACAGTATCAAGTAGTTTAGCTTGCTATGGGAATTGAACTTATGAATAGCTTTTGACCTTCAATTACTTCTCAATTTTCTTGAAATCTGAGTCGTTTGACCTTCCAAGAGAATAGCATCTTGAACTCTAATGATCTTCTTGTCCTTAAATCCACAGCCTATATCCAAATTCATAATGCATGGTATACGTTTAATATCTCTCATTTCTTGGGATGTGGACACATGTTCTACAGCCAAATACTCTCAATGATAATGTAAGACCTTTCTTCCCCTCTTTAGACTTGTTTTAACAAATCATCAATATTTAATGAAGTTGAAGGGGATAAATTTAATCTAATTCAACGATTGTTCATGTAAATTCTACCTAAATATTCATGTTACATTCGGATATGTACGAGGTCATTGGTTAGGACACATTAGGAGACCTCTACCTTAAACATGTATAGAGCATTGTATGGTATGATTATTACTAATCTGTGTTGCATTTTAAACTATGTTTATGCCATTTCTTTTCCCTGGAGATTTTTATAATGCCATTTATGTGTGATGGGAATATTTCTTACATATAGTGGAGATTTTTATAATGCCATTTGCTATATACTAATGTGTTAAAGATTAAAATTTTTAACACAATCTAATTATACTATATACAAATATAGTAAAATCAAACTGTTATAAAATAGACTAAATATTAAATAAAATTAAAATTTTTGAAATATAATTGAAAAAGATTGTCTTTACTTATCGAAAAATTTGGAGTTTAATTGAAAAATAAATTATTAAATAAAAATTAATTGATTTATTTTAGTTTATAATAACTTATTAATTTATAAAATTAATTAATTAATTAATTAATTGTTCGATTTTTAATAACAAGAGTTATTAAAATAAATTAAAACATAAAGTTAAAAACTAAACTGAAAAATAAAAATTTTACTATTTAAATGATTGAACAGGTTAAATTTTTTAATTATTACTAAATTTAACCACATTAAAAATATTTCCATTTTTCTTTAGCTATCACTCTGACCCCATTAAAGCATAACACCGATGCCTCGTTACTAGTCACCCTTTGCATGTGCCACAACCCCGCGCTCCTCACCCCAAGCGTCGTGCAGTGAACGGCACGCATGGCCCGTGTGCGATTTTAATGACCCTGACAATGGCAGTGCGTCACTTGGGGAATGGGCCACACAATGACTTCTGCCTAATTACCACGAGCAGCTCCACAACACAGCCCAATTGGCTTGCAATTTGTTCTTAAAGCCCCAACCCCACCTCCCCCGGATAGATATCAATATGACTGAATAAAAGAATTTGGATAGTTTATTTTGAACCCTAGGTTCACCTACCACAATTATCTTCTTAAGATGGTAATAACAAAATTAACCTTCAGTAAAAGGAGGGTGATAGAAGTGAATTGTCAAATCTTATATATGTGATGTGTTGGATATAATAATAACTGATAAATAAATAATACTTATATTTAATTAAATTTACTAATAACTTTATGTGATACAGTCATATGTATTATATAAAATATTGATTTAAAATGTTAAAAATTTCAAATTATTTAAATTTAAGTAAAAATTAAGCATTAAAAATATTGAAACACTTTGACAAGATATGTGGAGAGATTTAATTTTTTAATTCTAAAGAATGAGATTTTTTAGTGAATATCTCTACGAGAGTATGTATTTGTGTAGTAGGAATATACAATATGTGATATTGTATGATGCAATATTTGTTTCTTTTATAACTAAGCATATTACTATAACTTAACTTCGAATACTTTAATTAAATCAATTAGCAAGATTTCATATTATATATAAAATGGTAAGACTTAAAAAGAGTCAAAGTTAATGATTTTAGATGCTTAGTTAAAGCATGCATTATCCAATAGGTTTGGAATTAACTTCAATAATTGAAGGTTATGAGACGTCTAAAAGTTTAAGTATAATCTTACAAACTCATTAAACAAATTATTTGTTTCAATGAACACTTATAGGAGAACTGTTCTCAAGATAAATTATGGGAGTAAAATGAAGTTTGAAAAGATCATAGCTTATGATAATACATCCAATTAAAACTATTGCTTTTATTGATACATTTGATTTATAGTTGAAACGATACAATATATTGAAAGATTCACATTTATGATAAATTCAAAGAGTTTGTTTCAGAGATTGTTATGAATTTATCATGTCTATAAAAATGTTAGTGAGAGTATAGATGTTCTCTTTAGTGGGAGCACGTGGAGACATTATTTATAGAGAATAATAATTCACATTTTTAATTGTTAAATCTATAATTGTCCAAGAAAAATTCATGTTGGATGTGAAAAGGTAGTAGCTCAATTATGGGAATTAAATGTATAGAGATAGATATGGAAGTTGTTTACCTATTTTAGTCCAAGTATGTAGATAATGGACTAAAAGTGTTTAGTATTTGAGATATCTAATACTTATGAAATATTAAAGATATTCATTATTCTAAGAATGAGTTAACATTTGAGTTCAATGTTACAAGACTATTAACTTTAGTAGTAAATCCTAATTAAAGTATATTTTACTAAAAACAATATTATTTTAAGATTGGAAAGGTTCCATATAGCATTAATTGATAATCAAACTATAATATATTTTTTCATTTAGTAAAATTAATTATTTGGATCAATAAGTCCTTTAATGAACTTGGTATAGTTCCTTACATTGTTCATGATAATAATGCACTATAGAATATAAGAGCTATTGGACATGCAAAAGGAGCTAAGTTCTTATCAAAGATCCAAGTATGTATTTAGTCAATATTTCTTAATTATGATGATAATTAAAATGAAAGTGTAAAATTTAAGCAAGTGCTCATTATAGATAATTTTATAGAATTCTCTCACTAAACCATTTTCCTAACAATAACATGATCATTATATAGTGATATGATTTAAGATACTTAAATGATTGATTTAGTGTAAGTGAGAGATAGTTGATTTATGCCCTTCAACCAATGGATTGTTTGTAGTTTAATGACATAATTATTTGAAGGTGTTCTTAATCTTACTATGAGGTTTATATTGCATTTATCTATTATTCCTAAATTTTTTATAATCATTGTTTTATTAATACTGAATATTTATAGAGAGTAAAAAGGCTAACACATTTTTTATTTATTCCTTATAAAGGAAGTAGTCGATCTCATATACTAAAATATGAAGATACTTAGAAAAATATTTTAATGCTTATTAGAGGACAAGTTCATACCATATAAGAATTTCATTTGGAACGTTACTTGTATGTTTATGGAAATTCTCATTGTAATGATTGTATAAGTGATCAAGGACCTAATATCACACAAGTATCTCGTATATGAATTTTTATGTTTTGATACTACATATGACATATTCTAATCAAGGGTAGCTAAATTGGTAATTATTGGATATAGTATGAACCATATAGAGATAGTTGAGTGAACAATATAGGATTTGTTACTCTAAACACTACAAGAAAATTATAACTTACTGATAGAAAAATTACCGTAGTAAATTAGAGACATAATTTGATTATTCGTCAATAAAATTTTCAAAAAAATGTTATTTTGCGATGGACAAAATATCTATCGGTAAAAGTATACGAAAATTATCCGTGCAATTTTGCTGATAGAATATAGCGATAGAATTGTGAAGGTCGTCGTAAAAATAGGCGACAATGGTTAGCGGCAAAATAAGCGTTAGGGTATACTGATAGAATAAATGTCTGTCGGTAAATTACTGACGGAATACACAAATTACCTATAGAAAGTGCATTTCGTCGGTAAAATTTAAAGTTAAACGTCGTCCTTAGGTCTTTGGCCTCAACATTTTTAATGAAAAGAAAACGACGTCGCTTGGTTTAACACCAAATGATGTCATTTTTGTTTGATGTTAAACCCACCTGAAGACCCCCTTCCTCTCCCCTGCATCATTTTTTCCTTGTTTTCTTCTTTATCGTCGTTGGTGTTTTCTCTTCCACCATCCAATGTCCATCATCTATGCGTTGCTCTCATCTAGCTTCCATCGTCTTCAGTTAAGTCGAGGTTGGTCGTCCATTTAATAGCTTTTAAGTTTATTTTTCTGGAGAAATTTCGTTGTTAAATGGTTATATGAACATCGGTTGGTTCATTTTTCTATGAGTATTCTGTGTTTTTTTAGCTTTAGTTTATTCATTATTAGATTGAACGTGTTTATGTTAGTGAATAATGAAAAAATATAGTGGTTTTGCTGTTATGTAGAGATGAATTGTTGCCTATGAATTGTTCGATGAAACGTTTCTTAGGGATATCATACCTTGTTTTTTTTAAAAATAGAAATGTCTCTTAGGGATATTGGTGAGACTTGGTTAAACAACTGTCAAGGAAGTTAATTCATGGTTAAAACAATTGACAACTTTAAATATTACTTAAGAAAGTTGGGATAATAGATATTATTTTGTATTACTTAAAAACAACTATCAAGGGGTTTTTTGTTTTGATGAAGTCATGATATTGTTTATACTTAATTGTGGTATTTACATGTTAAAGTAAAGGTGATACACATTTTTATACATATATGGTATTTTGATGAGTTATCTTTTTCCATCTATTTTTATACAAAATATTAAATGAATTTTCTTTTAGGCTGTGCAAATTGTTGCAGTTCATGCACAGGCTGTGCTCTGCTTGCTGCCATCATATTAACTTTATTCATCTTATCCATTCTCTTTGTCAAGGCTTCAAATTTAGCATTTATCATGGATAATGCATCAACCTCAAACATTCTTGCAATCTTCTTAGTCTCTTGCTTTAAATTCCCCCTGCTCCCACTCTACTGGTAATTATTCTGAGCAATCCTTTCCGGGAGTGAATGAGCTTCGTTTTCAGTTTTTGCCGTAAAATCTCCACCTGCAGCTACATCTATAGCACTTTTCATAACCGAAGAAAGCCCGTTGTAGAAAATCTGCACAAGCATCCATTTCTGAATCCCATGATGGGGGCATTTTCTTTGTAGCTCCTTGAATCTCTCTCGTACTTCATACATAGATTCATCTTCTCTCGGTAGGAAGGAATTCAAAAAAAATAAATGACAAATTCAATAAAATAAATAAATAAACCTAAAAAAACTACTAAAATAAATGAATAAATATGCAAAATAAATGAAAATATGGCCTAAATACCTATATGAATTGGACTAAACAGTAACAAGTACTTTATTGCCTTTATTGATGACTTTTCTTGATTTGGCTATCTTTTTCTAATAAAAGACAAATCTGAAACACTTGAGAAATTCAAAATTTTTAAAACTGAAGTCGAAAAAGAATTAGGAAAATTCATCAAGGTGGTGAGATCTGATCGTGGTGGTGAGTATTATGGTAGATTTGATGCTGGACAGCAACATATGGGACCATTTGCTAAATTTTTGCAAGCTTGTGGCATTGTTCCACAATATACCATGCCTGGTACTCCTGAACAAAATGGTGTAGCTGAAAGGCGAAACCGTACTTTAAAAGATATGATGAGGAGTATGATGAGTGGAACTAATTTGCCAGATTTTTTATGGGGGGAAGCCTTAAAAACTGCTCTTTACATCCTTAATAGAGTTCCTAGCAAATCTGTTCCAAAAACACCTTTTGAACTTTGGACAGGTAGAAAACCCAGTCTAAACCATTTTCGTGTGTGGGGTTGTCCTGCAGAAGTTAGGATCTATAATCCCTTAGAGAAAAAGACTGACCCTAAAACTACCCATTGTTACTTCATTGGATATCCAGACCATGCAAAAGGGTATAGGTTCTATTGTCCTAAAAGCGGTCGTAGAATTGTGGAATCTATGAATGCAAAATTTCTAGAATTGGACAAGGCTGAAGCTATTATTCCTGCTGTTGATTTCCCTGCCAATGTGCGTGAGGTCGTTTCTTTTCCTGCTGCTATTAATAGCACGCCTACAGCTATTGTTCCAGTCGAAAACTTGGTTGACGCTCCTTTGGTTAATTCCCCTGCTTCGGTTGATCATCCTGATAATGTTGCTGACCCTCTTGCAATAGTTGATACTTCTCAACCAAATGAACCTATTATGCAAGTACCTCTTAGGAGGTCAGTTAGACATAGGAGACCAGCTATTTCCAACGATTACTTAGTTTATCTTATATGTGGGTAGATGCCATGAAAGAAGAAATGCAATCTATAGCCAATAATGAAGTATGGGAATTTATTGACATGCCTAAAAATTGCAAGACGATTGGCTGTAAATGGATTTTTAAAACGAAGAAGGACTCGAAAGGTCAAGTTGAGAGATATAAATGTCATCAAGAAAATAAACTTACTCCCCCTTTTTCTCATAATTAAACAATAATCCACTGAGAAATGAGTAGCAAA
>JANKOE010000204.1:5711317-5722134 GCA_026284465.1 Erythroxylum citrifolium
TAGGTTTACGCGAGTCATTGTGTCTGCATGGGAGTCTAACGCTCAATGGGCCGAACGGGCCGTGGACGTCGGACTGTCGTCATCTGGGCTCGGTGCTGGGCCTAGGAGAGCCAATTTAGCCAACCCGACCATAAATTAATAAATTTTTATAAATTAAAATACGTTAATTAATTTTTATTTAAGAATTTTTTTATTCAATTAAACTTTAAAGTGTTTCGATTTGTAGGACAACATTTTGTAATCATTTTTAAAATATTTAATTTTATCCAATTTTTAGTTTATTTTATCATGGTCTAATATTAATCGAACTTTTTAAACCTTAAATTTTTTATTTTATCAATTTAACGTCAAATTTAAAATTTTAAAATATTAATCAAATATTCTTCAAAATTACGACATACTAAATAATAATTTGAACAATTCAAAATTTTATTGATAATGGAAATAAAAAATAACTTTGTCGTAATTATAAAAATGGCTTAGATATCTAATTCAAGAAAAAAAATTATTATTATTATTATTATTATTATTGCTTGCTACTGTTATTCCTCCTTTCACGGGTCTCTTTCACGGGTCTCTTTCATTAGCACGACTTTTAAAAAATGTGACCATGCGTTCAATTCTGCTTTTACACATATCTATTTGTCCTTTGAATTTTGAAATGACGTATTGAAATTATATCACGTTTAAAATAAATTCTAGTACGAAGATTGGTTGCTGGCAAATAGTAAAGGGCATGGGGCTCGAGGCAGATTTATCTTTTATTTTTTATTTTTATATTGAGCTTTCCTTATATGGACATATATCCATTAGATTAACGAAATCATCTTACCGACTCTTCACTTTTTGAAGTTTGGTATTATTTATTTAATGTGTTGGGACCACTAGCATTTTGAAATCGACAATCGAGTTTCGGCTAATCTAACTCGAGTTTATTATTTTTGATTAATTATTAAAAATTAATTAATTTATTTATTTTATTATATTTTTTAAGATATTTGTGTGAAACATAATTTATTAATTAATTTAAATTTTATTTACTCAAATATCGAGCGAGTTTGCTCTATTTATAAGACTCAAAACTCAAAATCTTTGTTAAAGATGGACTAATTAAATAAAAACGAGGTTTAGAAGATTATTATATGAAATTATATACTTAACATAATGAATTACTTAAAAAATGAATTTTCAATTAAAATCATTATCTAAAAAACCGAATCAGAAATTAAACATGTAAGACAATATGTTTAAGGTTTAAAAACTTCGACTGACGTTAGATTGTCATAAAACTAATTAAAGATTGAATAGAATTAAATAATTTAAAATATAATTAAAAAAGTTATCCTAATTTATCGAAAAATTTGAAATTTAATTTAAAAAGATTGTTAATTAAAATTATAAATTTATTTTTAAACCTAGTTTATAAGAATTTATTAATTTACAAAAATTAACTGATTAATTAATAAACTGACCAGTTTTTAACAGCAAGAATTATTAAAATAAATCTAGCCGAAAAGTTGAAAACCAAATTAGATAGTTGAAAGGTTCAAGATTTTATGATTGAATCGATTGAACCGGTTAAGTTTTTTTTATGATAGGTTAAAATCACACTAAAATTAATAAAAATAAGATTTATGATGAAAAATATTAAAGGAATGGCGTTGAGGCAGATTTATTTCCTTATCTATTACAAATATTATATGGGATTATGCAACAAATTAATGAAATCATCACTTATATAAGACATGGCCAACTTTGGAGAAGAAAAATAAAAAGAGCATCAAAAGCAAGACAATGGGCATCCAAAGAGCAAACAATGGTCACTTGGTGCTTGTCCCTTGCCCTTTACAAGGGCATATGAACCCAATGCTTCACTTAGCCAAGCTTCTTCACTCAAAAGGCTTCCTCATAACCATAGTTGTTGAGACACATGCCTTCTCTTCTCATCCCTCAGACTTCTGCTTTGAGTCTATGGATGGCTTATCAAACACATTGGAAGGTGACTTTGATGGGGATGTTGTTTCTTACTTGTTGAAACTAAACCTGAAGTGCAAAGCACCATTTCTGGATTGCTTGACAAGGTTGAAGCTAAAGAACCCTCAAGATCCCATATTGTGCATTATCCATGACTCTGTCATGTACTTTTCAGTTGATGTTTCCCGTGAACTTGGCATTCCGAGGATGGTCTTAAGGACAAGTAGTGCTGCTAACTTCTGTGGTCTGTCACTGCTCAGACAGAATGGTGCAGGTCCTATCCGAGGTTTGATCGAGTTTTTACGTTAAAATGTTTAGATGTCTTAACATTTCATATACATATATTAGTTCTGACATTTTTTACATATCAGATGCTCTTCGGATTCTGTAACTTCTAGTCAAGAAGAGAAGATCAACTTGTTGTCTCTTAGAACTTTTCCCTTTGTTGTTTTTCAAATTTAGGATCATTCGTTAGCTTGCTACTTGAGAATGTTTACATGCTTTTGGCTAAATTTTCTGGCTCGTGTTTCTTGAAGCGATTCGATTGATGGAATTTGGTATGGTATTTATGAGATTGATGAATGAATAGATCTATTTACTTATATGACTTAGATGTCTCTGTTTCTTGAAAAAGCGATTTGATCGATAGAATTTGGTATGAGATTTTGAGGGGATTATCCCCTTTTTCATAGATTCTTTCAGGTGTTATCATTTCCTCTCCTCTATTATTCTGGATTTTGCTCTCACCTACGATTAGTTTTTCTTAAAAGTATATTTATTTGTATGAGACGATGCATAATGGGAATTTTCTATCTTTATCTTGATGTTCTTTTCAGGAAGAAATTTGGTGGAACCTGTCAAAGAAATCCCATTTCTGAGATTCAAGGACATGCCAGTGTTCAATAGATCCACCCAAGAACCTACTGAGAAATTATTCAACTCCATTGAAGAAGGTACAAAGACTGCTTCAGCTGTAATTTGGAATTCTCTCAGGTGCCTTGAAGAATCCATATTTGAAAGTATCAAAGGAGAAATTGGAGCACCAATCTTTCCATTGGGACCTCTGAACAGGCAGTCATGTGCTGGTGTTTTAGGATGCAGTCTTTTAACTGAAGAACAAAGATGCCTTACTTGGCTAGACAGAAACATTCCAAATTCTGTGATTTATGTAAGTCTTGGTAGCTTAATCACAATAACTGAGAATGAACTGATTGAGATTGCTTGGGGACTAGCCAATAGTGGCTTGCCCTTTTTATGGGTGATTAGACCTGGTCTAGTCCATGGCTCTAATGGGGTTGAACTTCTGCCTAAAGAATTCGGAAAGATGACAAGAAACAGAAGTTGCATAGTTAGTTGGGCACCACAACAAGAAGTTTTAGCTCATAAAGCCACTGGAGGATTCTTAACACACAATGGTTGGAACTCAACTCTTGAGAGCATTTGTGCAGGCGTACCAATGCTGTGTTGGCCATGTGTAGGAGACCAGAAAGTGAATGCCCGATTGGTTAGCCATTTATGGAGAGTTGGAATCCAGTTGGAGGCTAAATTGGGAAGAAGAATGATAGGGAAGAGTATAAGAAGGCTCATGGTACACAAAGAGGGTAGAGAGATCAAAGACAGAGCTCTGCAACTTAAGGAAAAAGTTGAACTTTCTCTTGCAGATGGAGGTAACTCTTGTGAATTGATTAAGTTGCTAAGTTTGTTCAAGTCCTTGCAACAGATGCAAAGAGTGCAAAAGTTTCATTCCTAAGATACATTATATCAATTGTTATACATTGCATCGAATAAAGCAACGATTGATCTTGTGCCAATGTCTTAATATCACAAATAATGAACATTTCGAACAAACGCACAAAGTATTACTTCCATGGATCAAGAGATTTGCGGCTTGACAGCTTGTCGGCTGCAACGGTATAAGGTTCATGAAGCTGCAGCACCACAATTTTGACAAATTATGTAGTGAACTTGCCAAAATAAATCTCTCAATAGGTCTCACAAGTGTGCAAGGTCTATGCAAGTGTCCACGGTTGAATAATGAATCCATGATACTGCATCCAAACAAAGGTTCCATAGATTCTGCAGAAGCAAAGCCAGAAAAGGATGGAACAGATCAATCTCCACAGGCACAAACTTTACAACCACAATGGACCCACTCTAAGACTGTCTCCTCCTTGAGGTCCTTTGTCACTCTGCATATGCAAGTTGTAGCAAAGTTGTGATATTGTGGCTGCATACATCTTAAGCAGAAGAGTAGTTCATAGCCTGTCTGGAATTTACATAGAAACTATTAGAAAAATAGCTTTTTAAAATCAGGTAAAAAGAGTTGGTGCAACTATAAGTTCTCTAATATGCTGTATTATCTAACTCCAAATCAGTGAATGACAATTATCAATAGCGAGCACACCAGGACATGAATTTACGTGAGTTGCATAAATCCTGAAACATTCGAGAACCGGTATCTAATGCAAATATGAATCTAGGGTCAGCACAGTACATGGGTTGCTTAAAATTGTAAATGAAAACTGTCCATTTATGAAGATCCAGTGTTTAAGTAATGTTTATTTTTGGCTGATGATTCATACAGGAAGAACCAGAACGCTTGGGAAATGGAATTTGATTTAAACTCAGACAAGCTGTTAACTAACCTGTTTCCATTTTGCAATGAGATTGCGATCAGCAAGGCTAATGTTGAGAAATCAACCCTCTCTCATCTTAGTTTGTAGTTCACACAATGTTGGCTCAATCAATTCAATATAATTCTTGCTGTAAATAAGCTACTGACTAGCTGGAAGAGGGGATAAAAACATCACCAAAGAAATGGGATTCGCATGCACGACAGAGGATACATCTCCTAACAATCCACATTTCAACATGACTTCCCAAACCCATCCCTACATTAGTCACCCCCCCTTGTGATAAACAATCCTTATGATGCCTTCAAGCCCACTAATTCATCTTTGTCCTTGAGCTGCGGTTTTTATCAAAGAAATACCACCATAGGAGGTTTCCCCTCATCGACTAAATTACCACTCACTTCTTCGCATGTCAACACCAAAAAACAATAAGGAAGACCCACAAAAATCACAGAGTTTGGATTGGCACAATTATAACAATCTATCTACATGTCATCCTGTGCCTGTGGACATGTTACAAAGAGATGAAACCCAAGATGAATCCACATTGAAGTTGAAAGTCAAACTGTGGCGCCTAATTATCCAGCCAAATATGGAATTGAAATAAACGAAAATGGTATTAAAAGGTGGTGATCCGTAACCAGCTACGACTGAAACAGAAACATTATGATAAAATCACCTAATCAAAAAGAACAATGAACATACATAAAATTTCAAATGCTCCTACGTCAATAATGACAAATGTGTGTATCCATGTCAGATGTATCCATTTTAGTTTCTAAGAGGTAATGACAGTGAGAGCCACATAGTCCTCTGAAACTTGCCATTCCCAAAATTCAGTGGAAAGAAACAGAAAAATTGCACTCAGACGGTCAGACCTCCAACACCTTGTATCTTTACCCTAAGAAGTTCATAACTACAAGTACCCAGAACGAAAGTGAACAGCTTTACATGAGAAGATCCTCACAAGTCACAGCACTAAACAATAACTCTAACATCAAAAATAATTTTAAATAAAGAAGCGTAGATATCTTGCACGGAACTGGGGAAGCAAACACATTCCACCGAATTTACAAACACACCAGATTCTCAGAAGCTAAAATCACTTAAAAGAGGCAAATTCTTGCAGAAAGTACCAAAAGTTATAAACTTTAAACGTTACCTCCTAAATAGAACCTAGGTTAAGTAATTAATGACATGCAATGCCAAAAGTACTAGTACTTTTTTTTTTTTTGGGGTTACAAAGTACTAGTACTTTAGAATGATTACATTAGTCATGGAAGATCAAACCTTTAACATACCTCGTGACGAGATGAATGAAAACAAGATGAAGAAGCTAATCGGGCTGTTAACAGCCCAATGGGCTAAAGCCTCTCAAGAATTTGCGGCCATAGATTTTGGGGAGGGAAAAGGAAGTGTTTTTTTTTTTCAACCTTCCCATGTTAAGACGAAGAAAATGCAGAAAAACAGAGCGGGAGCATATCTCTGAAACCCCCAAGAAGTAACATAGAAAATGGTGCTTACTCCTCTAAAACCCCCTCGCTATCTTCTTCTTCTTCACAAATTCATGGCCTGTCGTTGCTCATTACCTGCTTCTTCCTCTTCTTCTTCTTCTTCGTCGCTTCACTGTAGCTCTCGCTCGTTCTCTTCTCTTTCTTCTCGATTCCGTCCTTCTCTTTGCTTTAAACCCAGGTTGTCTCTCATACGCCATTTCTGCTTTCTACTATCCTGTTGATGTAGTTTGGTTTAATTTTGTATTTCTTCTTGGAAAAGTAATTGAAAATGGTATCTTTCTTGGTGGCACTTTTCTTTGGTTTAGTGTAAAGCTGAAGTGCAATAGAAATGGAACTGCTTTTTTATTTTGATATGGATGCAATCATCATGTACTCTCTTTTTCTACTTTTTTCTCTTTATGTTCTCAATTCTTCATGGGAAATAAGGTATTTTTTGTTTTATGGGGTTCTGAGAGCTGAAAGTTCAGATTATGGTACCTGTCTCTATGCTTATGCTTCTTTGCTGACAAAAGAAATGCCTTTGTTCTTCTCTGTTGCCTGTCACAGTGTAAAAAGGTTTTAGTGGCTTGTAATATTTATTCAATTTGGTTTCTTAGGAACTTGGTTTTAATCATTTCGAACATTTTGTTTCAGAGTAAGTTTTCCATTGAGGAGGTCACCAAGACGTTTTCTGGTTCAAAATGTGGTTTCTCCTAGAGCTTTCATGTCCTCTAGCACTGTGGATGAGTCTTTACAAGAAGGTGCAAGGTCTAAGGCTTATGGTTCGGATCAAATTCAGGTTATTAATGGACTTCATCCATGAACTTTTGGTTATGTCGTCTTATTGGTATTTACTACAGTCACAGAAGCTTGTCTAAGTTCATGCAATCATGTGTGTTCGTATACATGGATCGTGTGCATTGCAATGATGTAATTCTAGAAGTGTTTGCCTGGTAGAAAAGTGTGTTAGTTGGGATTCTTCTTGCAATTGGGAATTATTTCTTTGTTTTGGATTCGATTGATTTTGGGGCAAGTTTCTGGGGAAGGGAAGGGGCATGCAAAATTTTCTCCTTCCAAGCTTTTATTTTTTTCCCCTTGATTGTCTGTCATTGTTTATCCCTTATATGCAGGTGCTGAAGGGGTTAGAACCTGTGAGAAAAAGGCCAGGAATGTACATTGGAAGCACTGGACCTCGCGGTTTGCACCATTTGGTAATGTTTTGATAATTGTCTCAGTAATACTGTTTAATTTTGCCTACTATAGCAAAATTGATTTTATTTCTTTAACTCAGGTATATGAAATACTGGATAATGCCATTGATGAGGCCCAAGCAGGATATGCGTCTAGGATTGAAGTTGTTCTGCACTCAGATAATTCAGTGAGCATAGCAGATGATGGGAGGGGGGTATGTGCCATCCTATTCCATTTCAAATTAGTGGATAGTGGACCATACTAACGTTTTGGATTTTCTAATGTTGTCTACAAAGTGGAAAAATAATATAATTCTTCATTGTGTTATCTTCTATACCATGCATTATATAAGTGATTTCATTGCTAAAATGACCTCTAAATACATGATTAAGGTTGCCTTTTTTTGTCAATTCATTGTTGCAGTAGTTAGAGATATGTGTTTTTGAAAATTTGATCAAACTAACTTTCGTATATGATATAAAATTGATCATGTGCAGAAATTCACACCCTTTCCTGAAGTTGGGATTATTTGAACTTGGAAAGATAGAGATTTGTAATGGAATAATTTGAAATTTTTACCCTTACTTTGTCTTGCTAATGTATCTATTTCCCTTGTAATTGTATGGAAAGAAGTCCCACACATACCTTTTCCCTTTCTTTTAGTACATGTATTGCTCTTCCTTGAATGTAGTTCCCAAAGCATTTTGTAGTTGCTTATTAAACAAGCGTGGGTTTTTATAATAGTTCTTACAACTTGTTCTGTTGTGGTAATTGATTAAAAATTAGGTCACTCATGCAACCTTTCAACGCTTGTTTTATCTTCATATCTGCTTTTTTATGTTTTACTTGTTTTGCAGATCCCTACTGACTTGCATCCAGTGACACAGAAATCTGCCTTGGAGACTGTGCTAACGGTAATGTGCCATTTTTTTAGTTATAGTTGTTTGGGTACCATGGAACTTACAGCTGGCTTTTAAGTCTGGGCATTTGCTTTTCATCTGTGAGAAACACGTGATCAGTTACCATAGAGGTTGTCAAGTGTCAATAATTTATGCATGTATACACTTTTGAAAGAAGTGGCTTGAATTTTGCTGTTCAAACAACACTCTCCTTGGTTTATCCTCATTTTGGATGAAATATTATTACAATTCCGTCTTCTCATCCTTCGATGCGGTTGTGTTGCTTGACAACATGAGATTTTTGTAGATTTGTTACTTGGAAAATTGCTATCCTATTTACATGTAATTGTCCAAAAGTCTCTTCTAACAATTGATACACCTTTGTAGCATTCAGTTGTAAATTTCGATTGGCAATCACTTTGCAATGTACAATTAGGTCTAACATCCTTTTCCTAATAAGAAACTTATTTGGTGTGAATTAATGAATAATTTGACTGTAATGCATAAGTAAATGACTTATCATTTTCCTGTTATCCTGTATCTGGATAATTTCATTTCAGGTCCTACATGCTGGTGGAAAGTTTGGGGGTTCTAACAGTGGTTATAGTGTCTCTGGTGGATTACATGGTGTGGGTTTGTCTGTTGTAAATGCCTTGTCTGAGGTATGTTTTTTATCTATGATTCCACAGCCACCGAACTGTTCTCTTTCCTGTTTTTATCAATTTATAATGGAAAATGGAAAAGAGGAATTGGGAATTCTTAGATTTATGATTGTAAGTGTCAAAGCAGAAATTGAACCGAAAGGATGATTGTGTCATCGAGTGAGTTTCTTGATGTTAGGCCTGGAGATTAATGGACCAATTTATATGATAATTTTCTTCAGTATTTCTTCCGCCTGATATTTTGTTGTTGGCTGGTTATCTCTTGGTTACAGGGATTAGAAGTTACTGTGTGGCGTGATGGGAGAGAGTACCAGCAGAAATATTCTCGAGGAAACCCTGTGACTACTTTAACATGCCACATACTCCCAGTTGAATCAAAGGATCGTCAAGGAACATGTATCAGATTTTGGCCAGACAAAGAAGGTTTGCCCTAATATTTCAAGCCTATTCTACATTGTGTGAATTTATGCTTTATTTTTGAACTATAACTAGTTATATTTTAGATCTTGAATTTCAAAATTTTGTGCAGTATTCACTACTGCTATAGAATTTGACTACAATACTATAAGTGGACGAATTAGGGAGCTTGCATTTTTAAACCCAAAGGTAAAGCCCTTTGTTACTCATTAATTAGTTGCATTAGTTCACAGCTCTGAAGTCTTGCCTACCTAAGTTTTTGGGCTGTCAGTGGGTTTGGCTTTATGAGGGCTAAGTCTACTCTTATTCACCTTTGCAGCTTACCATCACTCTGAAAAGGGAAGATAATGATCCAGAGAAGAGCCAATATGATGAATATTTTTATGCTGGGGGTTTGGTTGAATATGTCAATTGGTTGAATAGGGATAAGGTGCCACTGCTTGTAGAATAATTCTCTTTTTTCTTTTCCCATGCCTCTTAATTCATTCAATATATTTTTCTTGTAATAAGTACAGAAATTATCTTTGATAAAGAATGGGCAAATATAGGACTATAAGCAATAATTATTGCTTATTGAATGCTCTTTCTAGGATTATATGAAAAATAATTGTGGTAGTTGAATTTCATTTACTTTGCTTATAGGCTTGGAAAAATGGCTATGATGTCAAGGAAACCTTAAAGACTAATTCGCTGTCAGAAATTATTTAAACGCAGAGGTATTTGGTAAGGCATAGATAACTATAGAAAAGCCTCATTTTAGTTTCACCTTTTTGGAGAAGTTTCAGTTGTTAAGAGAAGATAGTTCTGAGTCTTCGTCTAAACTAAATTTCTGTAGCTCATTGCTAGATCTCACATGAAACTTCCAACAATTGACAATTTTGTTATATCGAAGCATCAGTGAGAGCAGTAGTTATCCGCACTGAAAATGAGAATCCATCAACAAATAATATACAGCTAACAGACTTCTTTTACTTACCTTGTTTGAGTTGAGGTTTCTCATGACTCCTATCTGATTGTGATTTTAATATGCGTCAGATCCTCATATAAGTTATTTGAATACATTTGTTCTTATTGCATGCATAAGTTCATAAACATGTTTACTGCTATATTTTCTTTTTCATTTTTATTCAACAGTAGACTGATTGTTGTTTAATTCAGAAAACACTTCATGATGTTGTGGGTTTAAGCAGAGAAGTTGATGGAATCACAATTGACATGGCTCTTCAATGGTAAAACCATTATGTGCCTTCTTGCAATCTCGTTTTCATGGATCATTTGGATGAAGTGATGCTTTAAACTTAACATGTGCAGAATTTAATGTGATTTTTTATGTTGATATTAGAAATCTGGAAGCTGTGAATGGCAAGTATTTGAACAGGCTGATGTAATTTCTGTTTTTCATTTGTCTTTCCCAGGTGTTCTGATGCATACTCTGATACAATACTGGGATATGCAAATAGCATACGTACTATTGATGGTGGGACCCATATAGATGGCTTCAAGACTTCTTTAACAAGAACTCTCAATAATCTTGGGAAGAAATCTAAG